>JALJCO010010521.1:0-28812 GCA_023101725.1 Atherinomorus stipes | reverse complement strand
TAGAGTTGGGAATCGTTTGAATTTTAATGATTCCGGTTCCAATTCGATTCTTGATTCCGATTCTTTTAAGGGTTAGGGGTAAAAAAAGTTTACATTTTCTTTTTTTGTAGTCAACTAAAATAACAGACAAGGACATTAATATCGTAATCTCCAGCTCTATATATGTTCATACCAAAAGCGTTTAATTGCATTTAAAAAAAAAAAAAAAAAAAAAAAAAAGTAGAAAAAAAAAATCATCCCTGGCCAAACTTGAATAGATCTCATCTCATTTCATCATTTCACTATTTTTAGAACTTTAACTGTTAAACTGTCTGTTTTCTAATTAAGAGTTTACGACATGTTACAGTAATTTAAATTAAATGTTTCACTAGACTCGTCACTAGTGGTTTTATTAGAAGAAAGTTAACAGAGGGTCTAAATATAGACACAAAGATCCCGAGTTCAACTTTTAACTTTATTTTTGTGCAATGTGCGTCAGCATAATCGGGTGTACCAGAAAATCGGCACAAACAAACATTCCACTTTCGGTGGATTCTATTGTGGCATCGAAAATAGGAACCGAAATTTAAAAAATTGAACTATTCTGGGAGAATCGGAGAGTTAGTCCCGGTTCCCATCAATGCTCGATGCCCAACTCTAGATGCAAATACATGCTACCACTGGCCCAGGTTATAAAGAACAGCAATATTAGTTACCATAGCTACGCAGATGACACACAGCTATATATTACAGTGTAACCAGGAGACCGGGGCCCTGTACAGGCTCTTGGTAAATGTATTGATGAGATTAATGACTGGATGTGCCTCAACTTTCTTCAGCTGAACAAAAACAAAACTGAGGTGATTGTTCTTGGAGCCAAAGAGAAACGACAGCAGGTTGTCACAGAACTTCAGTCCATCCACCTAAAAACCACCAACCAGGCCAGAAATCTGGGTGTAGTGATGGACTCAGACCTAAACTTTGAAAAACACATCAAAGCGATCACTAAATCAGCCGACTATCACCTGAAGAACATCTCAAGGATAAAAGATCTGATGTCTCAGGAAAATCTGGAAAAACTAGTCCATCATCATCTTCAGTCGGCGTGACTACTGTAACAGCGTCTTTACTGGTCTACCTAAAAAAATCAGTTAAACAGCTGCAGCTCATTCAGAACTCTGCTGCCCGAGTTCTCACAAAGACCAGAAAAGTGGACCACATCAGTCCAGTTCTCAGGTCTTTACACTGGCTGCCGGTCCATCAGAGAATAGACTTTAAAGTTCTGCTGCTGGTCTATAAAGCTCTGAATGGTTTAGGCCCAAAATACATCAGTGACCTCTGACCCAGTATGAACCTACTAGACCCCTCAGGTCATCTGGATCCGGTCTTTTATCAGTTCCAGAACCAGAACCAGACCTGGATCCGGTCTTTTATCAGTTCCCAGAGTCAGAACCAGACCTGGAGAAGCTGCGTTCAGCTTCTATGCTCCACATGTCTGGAACAAACTCCCAGAAAGTCTCAGATCAGCTGAAACACTTAGTTTATTTAGATCCAGGCTGAAGACCCACCTGTTCTCAGCTGCATTTACGTAGATTTTATTCAAAAGTTAAAATCCACACGTCTCTGTATTCTCTCTTTTTAATCTTAAATGCTTTTAATTTTGAATCTTGCTTCTAATCTTTTTTTTCTCCCTTTTGCTTATAATGTTTTATGTAAAGCACTTTGAATTGTTCTGTACATGAAATGTGCTATACAAATAAACTTGCCTTGTATTGCCTAGTCTTCCTACAGAAGTTTATTGTAGTTTAAAACTTTATTATTTCCCCCAAGAATCAGATTATATAAATTATAGACCAACAGCCATTTTCTACGGTGGCCCACGGGTTCAAATGTGCTTCATGTACAAAAACAACTGCAACATGAAAATGCTGCAGGAGCATCTAGGGCAGCAGTGAGTTTTTGGTGGGAAGTTTGTGCAACATGGCCGCAGGGAGCGAATCTACATTCTTCTAATTTCACCGATCTAACTGTGGTAAACTGAAACTTTTGTTCTCTCTTCCATCACTCATTTAGTTCAGACTCCCACACATCATTCCCTCAGCTTTCCGGCTTTCTCCAGACATCATCAAGACATTTGCAGCAGCAGTGAGTTTTTACCCGACAGACAACAACAGTGAGGAAGAGGAGGCTCCGTTTAAATCAGCTGTTTTCCTTGTAGTTTATTGTAAAAGGCTAAGCGCTGATGACACGACCTTAAAGGAATAGTTCACCCTCGGAATGATTTAACTTTATTTTCCACTTACCTTGATGGTGAGCAAGACTCTGGAGCACTTTTTTAATATCTCAAATTCAGCCGGAGATCAGGGCGACTTCTCGTTTCCCCCCAATGGAGTTCACCAGGGTCCGAGCCAAAAAGGTCCATAAAAGTCCACAAAAATTGTCAATATTCCTCCATACTGCTCGTCCCATGTAATCCAAGTGTCCTGAGTGGGTAGCGTCCAGAATTTACTTGAAACTACGCCATTTAGTAGATTTTTAGACTCTAAACAAGACTACATCGCATGCCCAGCAAGCACGCTGATGCGCATTCACGAAACTACGGAAGCCACGGCAGACGAGATCGCGCGTTCTCTTTTTCTTTCTTTCTTTCTTTTAGATCAATATCCAACCCCTCTTTTGTTTGTCCCGGTTTGTTTAGAGCTCTTGCGCTCTTACCACAATGTAAACAGAGAATTTCTTCTTCTACGCTTGCATTATCGGCAGAGTAGGCTCTGAATGCCGAGGCTTCCGTAGAGTCGTGACCGCGCATGTGCGCGCTTCATGGACGTAAACAATACTCATTTTTAGACTCTAAAAATATACTAAATGACGTAGTTTCAAGTAAATTCTGGACGCTACCCACTCAGGACACTTGGATTACATGGGACAAGCAGAATATTGACAATTTTTTGTGGACTTTTATGGACCTTTTTGGCTCGGGCCCTGGCGAACTCCATTGGGGGGGGACGAAAAGTCGCCCTGAACTCCGGCTGCATTTGACATATTAAAAAAGTGCTAGCGCTTTAGCCTCTCCAGGACACTACGTGACCAGATGAGACGGTGGCGGTCCGCTCATCGAGTTCCACGTTTAATCACTACAGTGGAAACATGAAAGATGCTCCAGAACAGCTGGACTGGAACTGGTTTGTCTGGTGGGACCAGAAGAGAGTGATGATGCCTACGAGGACGGGGACAACAGTTAAAACCGGACTTAGAACTGTAAGTCGGTTCCAAGATCTTCTCACAGAGCCCGGACCACCGGTTCAGCTCCAGCATGCCAGAGACCCCCACAGAGCAGACCAAGAACTGGAAGGAGACCCAGACCAGGACCAAGCGGACTGAGAACTGGAAGGAGACCCAGACCAGGACCAAGCGGACTGAGAACTGGAAGGAGACCAGACCAGGACCAAGCGGGCTGAGAACTGGAAGGAGACCCAGACCAGGACCAAGCGGACTGAGAACTGGAAGGAGACCAGACCAGGACCAAGCGAACTGAGAACTGGAAGGAGACCAGACCAGGACCAAGCGGACTGAGAACTGGAAGGAGACCAGACCAGGACCAAGCGGACTGAGAACTGGAAGGAGACCCAGACCAGGACCAAGCGGACTGAGAACTGGAAGGAGACCCAGACCAGGACCAAGAGGACTGGGAACTGGAAGGAGACCCAGACCAGGACCAAGCGGACTGAGAACTGGAAGGAGACCAGACCAGGACCAAGCGGACTGAGAACTGGAAGGAGACCCAGACCGGGACCAAGCGGACTGAGAACTGGAAGGAGACCCAGACCAGGACCAAGGGGACCCACAACTGTTAAAGAGCTGCTTAGACTGGCACCGACCAGACCAGGACCAGCAGGGTACGAGGCAGTCAGGACTGAGTGTGGAGAGGCAGGACAGCTATTAGCTCACGGCTAACGTTAGCCACTAGCGGCTAACCGCTAACTAGCCTTTAAAACAAGAACATAACTTCCATGATTCCAGTGGAGTTTTAAATCCAGCAGTTCCTGTTTCGAGACGAGGATGGAGGGAAGGATGCATCTTTGGAAGCAGCCAGAAAAGTCCTGTGATGTCCTGAGGAGACGCCGTGTCTGTCCACAGCTGGACATCACAGCTTTGTGAAACAAACACTGATGAATGCAGAATCATCCAGCAGACGTGATGCAGCTCCGTGTGTTAAAGTCTCATCATGTCCAGTAAACGTGTCTGCAGACGGGAGTTTTACCGCAGAGATGCAGGAGGCTCCTACAGCTGGACACCGCTAACAGCTCCTATTTATCCTCTTCTGATGGATTTATGATCCGTAGGAAACACGAAGAAACGGACGTCCTGATGAGCTTTTAAACATTAAATGTCAGTAAAACAGAAGTCTGAGCCGTTATTGTCCGTCTGGAAAACTGGAAAAGGGAACTTAAAACTATAATTAACCCATTACATTCCATACTGACAGCAGTGAGGAGCTCCTACTCACTACTTCACTGTTTCTGTGAACAGCGCCACAGTCTGGTCAGATGCTGAAATGCAGCCATGTTTTCTAAAAGAGTGATTCATGCGGGCGCGTGTGTTTCTGTTACATAGATCATCATGAGGAAGGTTTTGGTCCATAAAACATGGAGAAAAATGTCACAATCATGTCAACAGCACTTTAAACTATGGAGATAAGAACTCCAACACTCTATTTAGCCAGAACACAGACTAGATTACATCAGGTCCTGATCAAAAACCACAATACTGACGCTCTTCAAACCTGCTCTCAGACGTTCTAAAGAGCTTGGAGATTCATTCAAACACAGTTTCTGATTTGTGAAAATGAAAACAGCCTCATTTTCCTCCTGGTCAAAGGCTGTCACTCCGTTTCTGGAGGAGGGGTGCTTTCCACAGCAGGGGGCCTTATTCAGCACCTGCATTAACATGTAGTAACTCTCTGTACCCTGTTGTTATGCAGATGTCTGCTATAGGCTGGTTGATCTGAAACATCTTTCAATACTTGCATGTTTCCATCATTCTCCTGTTTGAAAATGAGCCGCTAGAAGAAGAAATTCACATGTTGTACACCACCATTATTATTCTATTTTAACTCATTCTTGCCCTTTTACCAACAATTTCAAATATCAGGTTCGTCTACCGCAAACTAAAAGAGATGAGAACAAAAGAATAGAAAATATTAATGGCGTATGACGCTGTCATAACTTCCAGCATTGAACTGCTGTTCTTAACTAATTCACATGAAGGTTCAAATTTTGGACCGTGGTAAATTGTCTAACAATGTAAAGTTAAATGGTATTAATCAAAATATTAAAATGTACAAGAAATGCTTCCAATGAAGAATATTTCATTCCAGAAATGAAGAGTATAAATATTGTATATTTTGTAGAGTACCTGGTCAAATGTAGTATCTGGTTTCCACAGATTCAGTGGAATCACAATTTAAACAAGAGAAATCAGAAGCTGGGAATCAGAAGACACCTCTTTTTTCAATTTCACCAACAGAAAAAAAAAGCTTTCACAAATCAGACGTGAAGTTTTTTGTAAATCTATAGACTCTGTAGAATAATTCAGTCCAGATCTCTGATCAGGATCCTCCAGGACTTCATGACTGAGTCCAGACTTTCATACCTGTTCTGATCAACTTTATCTGAGGTCTCCAGGTGATATCCAGCAGTCTGCGCTGACGATCGATCTCTTCCTCGTACTGGACGATGGTTTTCTGGAACTCTCTGAATATTTCTTCTGCAGCAGCTGTTAGTCGCTCGCTGATAAACTCTCTCAGATGATGAACTGAAGACATTGTTGCTGAAACACCATCATATTCAGCTGAGAGACCAAACACAACCGTCTTCCCGCTCAGTCCGAGCACGAGGACAGCTAACCATGCTGCTAGCGGACTGTTGACTTCCGCTTGGTGTCACACTCTCAAGTTCCGGGTGAGGAGGGAGGTTAACTTTTGTTTCCGGCTTCTCCAACTTTCAACTTTTCTCATTTTAAACCTTTATTCAAACTTAACCAGACAGTTTACTGGATATTTATTCTGCATTTCTCACAGACAAAACAACATTCTGAACATACAGAATTAGGGATGCACGATGTTGGAATTTTGGCCGATATCAGATATACCAATATTTTAAAACTAAAATGGCAGATAAGGATATCGATACTGATATTTAAGCTGAAAAAAATAAGCAGTAATTGCAAATAGCAGTTTTGTTATCCATTTCCGACACTTTAAAAAATATTGGTGGGAAAAAATGTTGATACTCTGAAATATCACAATATTTTCATATGCCAGTATCAAATCGATATTTAACAATGTGGCATTGACCTATTTTACTTACAAAATCTTGCAAGATTTAATCTTCTTTTACAAAATCTCACAATATTTTGTGATTTTTTATGAGATTTCTTAACAGAACAATAAAATATAGTAAGATTTCATTAGTAAAACAGATCAATACTAGGGCTGGGAAAAAATTGGTACACTGAAATATCGCAATATTTTCATATGCTGATATATCTATATGTAAAAATGTGGTATCGATCTATTTTACTAATGATTACATGTTTTTGTGTAATCTCGTGAGATTTCACCGTCATCTTACGAAATCTCACAAGATTTTGATGGTAAAAGAGATCAATATCGCATTTTTAAATGACAATATGATATCAGCATATGAAAATATTGTGATGTTTCAGTGTATCGATATTTTTTCCCGACCCTAGTCTTTTGAAGTTTTCATTTTTGAAAAAGAAGAAGTTGTTTTTTTTAGACTTTAGAAACAGCGGGCTGAAATCGATGGGGGGGCCGATGTCCGATACTCAATTTTAAGGCCGATATAGGCCGATACCAATAGGGGGCGGATTATATGGTGCATCCCTATCCAGAATAATAATAACAGATGAGAATGTGAATAAAATAGTGTAAATATGTGCATTCCAGTTGTGGACTGATAGTAATGTTTCCAGATTTCTTCTTCATGGTGGCGTTCCTTTCATTCATATACAGCAGCTGCAGCTTCACACTATTAAATCCAGTCAGAGAAAAAAGCTGAATGAAGAAAATGAAGGTAGGTAGAGGAGATGATGGTCTTCAGAGCTTCTCAGACTGCAGTTCTGCTGGAGCTTCTTCTCCAGCTTCAAAGCAACCAGCCTGAATCAAATCAAAGCAAAGTGTTTCCTGAAGGAGGCCGATGGTCTGAATGAATGCTGGAACACCGGTTCACAGATGGATGCAGTGGACAGGGGAGGCACTGAGGAAGCACAGATGCCAAGTCTGACCACAAGGAAGCAGTTAGCAGAGAAACAGCAGCATGTTTCCAGCAGGAGGGCCCAGTGGGGCCTCATGTGGCCCTAATACTCCGTCCTAGATCCATGAGCTGAACTTTCACTCATATATTCTAGTAAAAACAGCAGATTCAATTCAATTCCACGTTGATAGAAACACATTTAGAAGAAGCTGAGTTGAGCAAAGTGCTTGACAACAGCAACTGCATCAGTTGCATCTGTGATGATGTGAAGTCAGCTGGAAATGGGAGAGAAGTCAGCAGCTTCCTGTTGTGGTAGATTCTGTTGAAGACTGCAGAGCAGACAAGTTGGAGCAGGAAAGCAGAGCAGCACAAAGATGTGTTGAGTGTAAAGTTGTCAGTGGGGGGAATAACAGAGCTGTGAATGAGTGGTGTGACTGTGATCAGGCTCCTCCTTCTAATCCAGCAACTTAGTGTTGATGAAGACTAAACAGAGATCACAGCCTTCTTTCTACTTGCTGGAGCTCTCAGTTCCTCAACACTGCAGATATGACACCTCTGTTCATCTCAGTGCTGCTGGCTGCTGTGTGGCTTGGTATGAACAAAACTCTGTTTCTTTGATATCAGTCCAACACTGACATGATTCTTTATCAGCACACTGATGCTGTTTGTTGCTGTTTTACAGAATGCAGAGGACAAAAAGACAACGTCCTGCAAGCAGAAGGAGACGTGACTGCTGCTGAAGGACACACAGCAACTCTCAGCTGTCTGTATAATAGTAGTACTACAAGTAACATTCATCCTGATCCTCATCTGATTGGTTGAGCCCCGCCCACTGAAGGTTCAGCTCATCCAATGAGATGATTTCTTCCTGATTGTCCTGCAGTGGAAGAACATTGTTCATCTGCTGTGTGTCTGGCTTTAAGAACTCCAAAGACATGTTGCTTTACCTCTTTTTGCTTCTATCTCACATTCTAGGTGAGTTTAAGAACAGGGATTAAAGTTTGCTTGAAGCTGCTGCATTAAGCACATATACAGACTGCATTTCACTACTTTCTGCTTTCTTTGCTCTGATAGAATGAAAATCATGTTTGGATCATCTTGGAAATTGAACTGACAGAGTTCTACAGTTGATTTAGTTGTGAATGTCCACAGAGTAACACTGGACAGGAGACATTTTCCACTGTCTTCTCCTCTCAGCCTCATGGACAATGTTAGTCTGATGGCTTCATTTTCTCTCCTTTTTCCAGGACTAAAAGCTGAAGACACAATCTCTCCTGAACAAGATGAAGTCAGTGGAACAGAAGGACAATCTCTCACTCTCACATGCAAATATCAGACAGATTATAGTGGTCCTCTCCTTCACTGGTACAAACATCATTCTGACCTTCAGGCTCCTCAGTTTATACTCTGGAAAGGAGCAAAAACTATCACATAGAATGAATACATTCCTGATTCTAACAAGCAGAGATTTTCTTCATCAACATCATCTTCATCAACTGAACTGAGCATCAGAGAGCTAACCCTGGCAGACACAGCTCTCTACTACTGTGCTCTAGAAACACAGTGATACAAAGTGTAGAAGAGGCTGTACAAAAACCTGAACACAGATATGTGACTACTCTTCAAAGAGGAGGGAAGTGGGATTCAAACCACAGCTTCATATCAGATGATTCTGATCATTCCTGTTTCATCAGAGTCTCTGTGCTTCCAGCTGCAAACATCACTTATTTCAGTAGAAAACTAAAAGCAGATTTTTATTGAGCTCTCTAAAGAACAGAAATATGGAATAAAATAATTAATAACAGAAGAGAAAATGAAAAGTAAATGTGATGTAGAGCTGCAGTTCTACCAGAGTTTGTTCCACATATCTGCTTCATAAAAACCACAAATATCTTGTAGGGGGGCACAGGACCCAGACCCCCACCCGTGGGTCTGGGTCGGGTCAGTGGGTTTTGGTACAGATGTGTTGATTTCACATGGTGTCCCAACAGCAACTGTCTCCTTGGAGGAGGAGTATTAACCGTACGGTGCTGCTACGTGATCGTGTGACATCATCAGTGCAACGTCTTTTAACCACAGAGACACAAACAAAGATCATCCTGCTTTGCTTTGATGTCGGGTCACGCAGGAGGGGACACATTTTTTCAACCAATCAACAGATTGAAGCATGTTAAGCTCCGCCTCTTTGATCCGGATCGGTTAGATCAGAACCTCTACAGAGGGGTACCAAGAAGTAGGACGGGTCAGGTCGGACATCAGGGTACCCGTCCCAGTTTTTATCTTTGGAGACAAAAAAAACAAAAAAATCATGGACAGACCCGACCCAGATGGAAACGGGGCTTTAGGTTTGTGTTCCTGGACACATGGACAAAGTGGAGGCTCCCGGACAAGCCCCCAATTTGAAACCACCTTATTTCTAGTTAAGACTTATCGTCACAGAACGTCTTACATCTCAAAATGGTCCAACCAAAGAGACAGCCGTCAGAAGAAAGCAACGAGGTGAAAAAATCTCTTGATCTCTTGACTGGTGAAGTGCTGCTCTCCGGACGCAGCAGGAGAAGCTCTTGGCCCTCGTGGAGGTTAAACAGCTGCGCATTCAAGTCGCTGGAAAAGACAAATGGACTGCGGATTTGGAGCAAAAGGTGGACGAGCTCGAGCAGTACACCCGTATGAACGACCTTGTCATCACCGGCCTATCGATCAGGCCCCGCTCGTATGCGCACGCGGTTGTCGGGGACAGTGGAGATGTGCCAGAGGACGTGGAGACACGATCGGTGGAGCAACAAGTGGAGACCTTTCTCCGGAGTAAAGGAGTTGATGCAGAACCAGGATCACTTCGAAGCATCTTCACTCTCTACCCAGGAACGGACCAACAAGCCCGACCTCCATCGTCCATTTTATCAACAGAAAGAATAAAATAGCATTGCTGAAGCATAGATAATAATAATTTTTTCCTCTTATACATTAAATTGATTATAAAAAATGACAGTCACCAAATATAGAAACGTCAATAAACACTCAAAGCAGAGTATGAAAAGAAAACGAAACTATTTCCAGATGTTTAGTCCACAGTTTAGCAGCTTAATTTTCAAATAGATGATTATGATCTAAACTATATCAACAGACCAAATAAAGCAAGATGTGGGGTAACATTGTATGTGCACAAAACAATTAATTATTCATTATTAAATGATGTTCTATTATACAAAAATTTATGAATCAAACAGAAAAAAAAAAAGCAAAATATTTTCATAAGCTGAATTTATAGATCATCTGGCTCAAGTGTAGACACATTCAATGAACTGATGGAGAAATTGTTTTCTGTCAGTTAATGATCAGTCCTGTTGTGATGCAGGGATTTAGTTTCGTCCTTCTGAATCCAAACAATCATCATCCTACCAGTGCATGCATAGAATGTTTACCATGTCCTTATTTCCTTCAGTTACTACACCCGTCAGGATTCCTTCAGGTGTGAGCTTTGATGAGATGAGTGAGGAGCTGCTGGAAGGCTGAAGGGGAGTTTTTCCTCCACTAGAGGGCGACATTATGAAGTAGGCGGTGCTCTACTTCTGCTCTGTGTTCAAGCATTCTGTCAATAAGAAGAGCTGCTGTGAAGAGAACAATTGTCAGACTGAATGTTGAACATCAGCTAGTTTCTCCTGCTGATTTCAACCTTGTTGTACAGATGGAACATTGGCTGTGGATTATTCTGGCTGCTCTTTTCTTTGGTAAGATAGAAACTCAACATGTTTCCTCTTCAAACACTTGAACACATCACTGAGCTGTACATGAAGAGCTTTTAATGTTCATTCTCCAGAAAATCAGAGCAGATCATTTCTGCTGCTGATCATTGTTACCTTGTAAAAACACCTTCTATGCTTCAAAGTGACAATGATCAGTGAAAATGACATCTATTCTACATGGAATAGAAGTCTTTAAAGCTGCTGATTGTTCTCCTTTAATCAATCATCTTTATTCATTCATCTCTTCCTCTGCATGTTCTGTTCTTCCTCAGAGTGTAAAGGAGAAGACACGGTGACCCAGCCAAGAGAAGATGTTCCTGCTGCTGAAGGAGATGATGTCACTCTCAGCTGTAACTTTACTACCAGCGACACATACCCATACTTATTCTGGTACAAACAAGAAGTAAACAGTTCCCCAAAGTTCATGCTGAAACGTTTCTCAAAATCTGGAGATAATGATCCAGACTTCAGCAAAGACAGATTTGATGCTGAACTCAGCAGTTCCTTCAGATCTGGATTTTCAGTTCCTCTGAAGATCCAGAAGCTCCAGCTGTCTGACTCTGCTGTGTACTACTGTGCTCTGCAGCCCACAGTGACAGGAAACAGCAAAAGTGTGGAGAAAAAGCTTTGGAGCAAAGACAACACAATACTCCACAACATCCACTAGAGGAGCTCACACACTGCTCCAGCTTTGCTGATTTGACTGATTTAATCCTGAAGGAGGCCGATGGTCTGAATGAATGCTGGAACACCGGTTCACAGATGGATGCAGTGGACAGGGGAGGCACTGAGGAAGCACAGATGCCAAGTCTGACCACAAGGAAGCAGTTAGCAGAGAAACAGCAGCATGTTTCCAGCAGGAGGGCCCAGTGGGGCCTCATGTGGCCCTAATACTCCGTCCTAGATCCATGAGCTGAACTTTCACTCATATATTCTAGTAAAAACAGCAGATTCAATTCAATTCCACGTTGATAGAAACACATTTAGAAGAAGCTGAGTTGAGCAAAGTGCTTGACAACAGCAACTGCATCAGTTGCATCTGTGATGATGTGAAGTCAGCTGGAAATGGGAGAGAAGTCAGCAGCTTCCTGTTGTGGTAGATTCTGTTGAAGACTGCAGAGCAGACAAGTTGGAGCAGGAAAGCAGAGCAGCACAAAGATGTGTTGAGTGTAAAGTTGTCAGTGGGGGGAATAACAGAGCTGTGAATGAGTGGTGTGACTGTGATCAGGCTCCTCCTTCTAATCCAGCAACTTAGTGTTGATGAAGACTAAACAGAGATCACAGCCTTCTTTCTACTTGCTGGAGCTCTCAGTTCCTCAACACTGCAGATATGACACCTCTGTTCATCTCAGTGCTGCTGGCTGCTGTGTGGCTTGGTATGAACAAAACTCTGTTTCTTTGATATCAGTCCAACACTGACATGATTCTTTATCAGCACACTGATGCTGTTTGTTGCTGTTTTACAGAATGCAGAGGACAAAAAGACAACGTCCTGCAAGCAGAAGGAGACGTGACTGCTGCTGAAGGACACACAGCAACTCTCAGCTGTCTGTATAATAGTAGTACTACAAGTAATTACCTTTACTGGTACAAACAGGATGGAAACAGCAGCCCCACATTCATCCTGATGCGTGTATAAACTGGATGAAGGGAAAACTGAAGAAGAGTTCAAGGAGAGATTTTCTTCATCACTGGAATCCAGCATCAGATCAGTTCCTCTGAAGATCCAGAAGCTCCAGCTGTCTGACTCTGCTGTGTACTACTGTGCTCTGCAGCCCACAGTGACAGGAAACAGCAAAAGTGTGGAGAAAAAGCTTTGGAGCAAAGACAACACAATACTCCACAACATCCACTAGAGGAGCTCACACACTGCTCCAGCTTTGCTTTGTCAGGATTCAGTTCAGCTTCTTTGTTCAGGTGAGAATAAAGCAGACATCACTGTTTACTTTGTGATGGAAACGTCTGCTTTCTTCATTAACCGTGACTAAAATACACTTTGTTTCACATTGTGATATTGGAACAGAGAAATAAAGTTGTAGAAATGAGCAGAATGAGGGAGTGTGTGTGGTGGATCTACTGAACATTAGACTGTTTACAAAGAGACACCTGCTTCTTCATTTCAGACTTTTTCTGCTTTTATGTCTTTTAGAGGAAAAAACACTGGAAATATTTTTACTGTAGGATTTATTTATTAGTTTATTTCAGTTTAATTTGAATATAATTAAATGTTGGACGTGAATAAAGTAGAACAGCAGCTGTTTCAGTAATGTTCCAGAACAGTTTGGTAACCTTTTATATGAGACTGCTATGATGTGTGTTTCTTTTTCTTCTCAGTAGGTAGAGTCTGCTCTGACCCTTTCTGTACATCTTACCAGTATGACACTGAGCCCTAACTGGTCTGACTGGCCTGATTGTCAAAAAAGAAGGGATCAGTTGTGCAGCAGGTTGGCCTGCCTGGCACTGTTTTGCACCCACAGGCAAACCAAATATTTCTTGTCAGCTGTTACTAGTAGCCTAATGGAGACTGGTTAAAATGACAATTCTAGATTTACTTTTTTTAAATTGTTAATCCGAGCAGATCAGATGGAGGTACAGCTGACAAGCGGAGCATCGTGGTGGCGTATATGGACTTGGATAACAGAGGAAAGGGGAAGCAGAGCTACTTTATTTTTAACAAAAGGCTCGTCAGGACGGAAAATGCCCAACAAAGCTAACTTTGTTTTCCTTCAGGAAACTCACTCGGAAACCTCAGAGGAGAAATTCTGTACAGAGATTGATGGATGTTATTGGTCTGTGAATTTATATGGACACAACAATAGAAGAAAAAAACATACAACTCTGCTAAAATAACGGCTGTGATCAGAGAATTTAATATCAAATATGCCACAGAAACATAATAGTTGGAGGAGATTTCAATACATGTCCAGATGAAAGGATGGACAGATACACATCCAGATTCACCAATGTTCATAAAAATAGAATCATTTTCAACTTTATGAATGATCATAAACTGACAGACATATGGAGAATACTTAATAAAACTGTGAAACAGTTTACCTGGTTAAAACCAAATGGTTAAAGTCCATCAAGAACTGATTACTGGTTAATGACTGAATCACTTCTGGAACTGGTTGCAAATGTCCCAATAACAAGCCGTCCATTAAGTGAGCATTGTAGTCTACATTTAGATCTATCTGGAAACAGAAATACAAACAAGTTTAAAGGGAACTGGAAATTCCTCCATGTTGAAAAATGAAGAATATTCCAACAATGTCAAAGAAATAATACAAGAGACGACTAATGATCGTCGAGGTACAGCTGTCTGAAAATGGAAAATCTGAAGTTTAGTTTGTGAAATTACACAATAAACTTTTGTACAAAATTTGTTAAGAAAAGGAAAATCAAAGAAAACAATATCACAAACGAACAAATCTCATATGATACTATATCAGTTTGGAGCAGAAGATTATGTAAAATTAATGTTCTTCAGTCTCAGCTGGATGAACTCTACCTGCAAAAGCAAAAGGGGCGTATATAAGGTCCAGAGAAAAACGGATGGAGGAAGGTGAAAAAACAGCTCATACTTGTGTAAATGAGAAAAACATAGACAAGAATATAATGCTGTCAACTCATTACTTATTAATGGACATGAAACTACTGATGAAAACACAATCAGAAGGAAATATTAGAATTTGATAGTAATCTTTATTCTTCAGCATTTTGGGATTCAGGTGCAGCAGCCTTCTTTGATAAAATACAGAATCTCATTGCAGAGACTGATGAGTCCGACATCGTTCTGTTAAGAAATATCACTAAAATTTTGTGATATTTTCACATACTGATATTATATTTACATTTAAAATGTGGTATCGATCTATTTTACTAACAAAATCTTGTGATATTTCTTCCTTCTGTTACTAAATCTTGTGAGAATTCACAAAATTTTCACAATAATTTCATATGCTGATATATTGACATTTCAAATATGGTATTGATCTAAAATCGTGCGATATTTGATTATTCTGTTATGAAATCTCATTAGATTTTGTAACAGAACGAGATGAAATCTCGCAAAATTTTGTGAGTAAAATACATCAATACCACGCTTTTATATATTGATTTGATATTGGCATATGAAAATATTGCAATATTTCAGGGTATTGAAATTGTTTCAAAACCCCATTTTCCAAAGTGTGAGAAACGGATAAAAAAAACTGCTATTTCTAATGACTGCTTATCTTTTTTCAGCTTTAATATTGGTATCGATATCAGTTATCAGCCACATGAGTTTTAAAATATCGGCATATAGGATATCGGCCAAAATTCCAATATCTTTCATCCGGAATGAAACTTTGAGCAACTTTTACTGTGATGGACTCGGACCAGAACACCAGCAACCGGGCCAGAAATCTGGCTGCAGTGATGGACTCAGAGCTAAAGTGTGAAAAGCACATGAAGGCATCACTAAATCAGCCGACTATCAGCTGAAGAACATGTGAAGGATGAAAGATGTGATGTCTCAGCAGGACCTGGAAAAACTGCTCCATCATTCATCTTCAGTCGGAGGATTTTTGGATCAAAGCTGCAACACAAACTTTTACTGACTGAATATTTAGAACGTGATGAGAAACGTTGTTTCCCTCCTGGTTGAATCAGACGGAGTTTCTGCAGATTCCTCCTCCAGCGGGACCTGATGATGATGATGATGATGAAGGCAGTGAGAGGAGGAGCTCCACAGCTGAATGTGAAAGGCTTCATGGTGGAAGTGAAGAGCTGCTGTGTTCTCTCTGTTCTTCATTCAGTACAAGTGAAAAGAATGTTGCTGCTCTTCATCTGGATGATGATGATGGTCTCCTTTCAAACTGGTGAGTCATGAACAGATGGAGCTCAATGGAGAAGAAGATGATAGAAATGAAAGATGTTTCATGATGTTTGGCTTCCATTTTTCTAGAAAGAAACTAGTTTTTGGATCCAGAATGAAAATGCAAACATGATGGTGAAATCTATCTTTGCTTCCAGGATCTTCGGAGGATTTACTGACACCATTTAAAGAAGTACGGATGCTTCTGGAAGGAGACAAAGTCACTCTCTCCTGCAACTATTCAGGAACCGTACAGTATCTCTGCTGGTACCAACAGAAGTCCACTTCACCTCCACAGCTGCTCATTTCAGGACTTTCAGATTCTACAGATAAAAGTTTTTCTTTAAAACATGAGAGAGAGAAAAAGGAGTTTCATCTGGAGATCAGCACCACTGCAGTGTCTGACTCTGCTGTGTACTACTGTGCTCTGCAGCCCACAGTGACAGGAAACAGCAAAAGTGTGGAGAAAAAGCTTTGGAGCAAAGACAACACAATACTCCACAACATCCACTAGAGGAGCTCACACACTGTTAAAGCTCTGATGAAACTCTGAGAGGATCCACATGAGCAGCAGATCCACATCAACATGATGCTGCAAACACTCTGGATGTTTCCACACAGCAGATCTCCATCCAGTCGGACCAGTTCACCACCACAGACTTCAGGGTGGATCTGCTCTTCTCACATCATCACTTTACTAAACTTTCTTGTTGAAATGAAAACAGGAGATCAGAAAAACAACAGATACTGATGATTATATGCAGAACTACCTTTCACTTACCGCTCTTTACAAATATTATCCAATGGAAAAAGCTCAACTTCTTGATGCATTTTATTTGCTTAACTTGTGAATTTAGGCCTGCTTATGTTTCTTTCTTTCTCTTTCCTCCCCCGGGTGGAGAACTACAATGTTTTCTATGTCTCTCTCTCTTTGTTTTACCTTTACTGGTAGTCTCAAGGAAACTTTTGCAACCAAAGAGGGAAAAAAGCATCTGGTGCAGGTAAAACTTGCTAAAGAACATCTAAGCTAATGTCAGATGGGATGGAGATATTTAAGTATGTATAGTTTCATCCATGTGTGGAAAAGAGAAAATCCTAAATAAATGGAAACTTTTGAAGGAAATCATTGTAGTTGCTGAGACATTCCATCCTGGAGAAGGAACAATTCACAAGAAATCATTAAAAGACTAAAGAAATGTCACATTCATACCAACACTAAAACCGTTTTAATCAATGCATGGAATCATTGTTTTTACATGAAATCATTGTTAGCAACACACATCAACTTAATCATGAAGCCTTCTGATAACAATCATGTTCAGAAATACATATTAACTAAATCATGGAGCCCTGTTGTCACTTTTATCAAGCCCAGAACTCTGGTTGTGTCGCCCACATTTACCTTCAGCTAACTGCTGCTAATAGCTAACAGGCACATTAACCGTGTCCTGTGTTAGCTTCTTAGCTAATGCTAGTAAGCTGGCCCGTGTCATACATCGGCGGCCATTCAAACAAAGAAACAAACTAATAAACAGACTTTTTCCACTGAAACGTTTCACTAATCATTCCTGGACATTTATGAAGGAGATACAGTAACTTCCATTAGTTTAAGAGGAGTTTCTAACAAAGTGATTTACATCAAACTCATGTTCACTATCTGCTTTGAATTCAACCCATCATACGACCATTTAGACTGAAACATTTTCGAGTGATTGACAAGAACATGGTCTCTCATATATCCAAAATTTCTTGCTGGACAACATGCTCCTATTTTCTCTTAAATGTTGTTTTTGTAAGAATATGACGACTTATCTTCGTGAGTTGTCATGTGGCGCATCAACTTATAAAGGTAAATGAAACATTCTCCACATGTACTACAAGAGTATGGTTTCTCACCTGTGTGAATTCTCATGTGCTGTAATAAATTACTATTTTGCGTGAAACATTTCCCACATTTCTTACAACAGAATGGTTTCTCACCTGTGTGAATTCTCATGTGTTGTAACAAATTACAATTGTGAGTGAAACATTTCCCACATTTCTTACAAGAGTATGGTTTCTCGCCTGTGTGAGTTCTCATGTGTTGAACCAAATTACTATTTAAAGTGAAACATTTCCCACATGCTTTACAAGAGTATGGTTTCTCACCTGTGTGAGTTTTCATGTGACGCAACCAATCAGAATTTTTAATAAAACATTTCCCACATGTTTTACAACAGTACGGTTTCTCTGTTTGATTCTGTTTCTTTTCTATGTGGACTATTTCATGCTTTCTAAGTGATTTTGAATCAAAAAATCTTTCCTGACATGTCTTACAAGAGTATGGTTTCTCGCCTGTGTGAGTTTTCATGTGGTATAACAAAGAAGAATTCTGAGTAAAACATTTACAACATATTTTACAAGAGTATGGTTTCTCCCCTGTGTGAACTCTCATGTGACGCAACAAATCATGCTTTCGAATGAAACGCTTACCACATGTTGGACAACAATGTGGTTTCTCTCCTGTATGACATCTTATATGTACAGTTAAGTTACTTCTTTTGCTAAATGTTCTCCCACAGGTTTGACAGGGATACTGTTTCTTTTCTCTGTGGACTATTTCATGCTTTCTAAGTGATGTTGGGTCCAAACATCTTTCTCCACAGGTCTGACATGAGTACAGCTTCTCAGCAGTGTGCTGAGTATTACAATGACTTTCTAAGAGAAAAGTCTCTTCTACGTTCTCATTGGTCTCCATCTGACACCCCCCTTCTGGCTTCCTATCTGCACATCCCGTTGGTCCTGAGTCTTCAACCATGCTTCCCTCTAAATGTGAATGTTCATCTGCAGGAGAGGTGGAAGAGTTTGGTTCTGGATCATTGTGCTCATTTTCCTCATGAGCAGCAGGAAGTGAAAAGTCATCAGTTTCATCCTTCAGCAAAAGCTGCCCCCCTCCTGACTGGTGAGGACTTCCTCCTGTTCCTCTTTAATACGTGCAGACTCCGGTTGCTCCTGGTCCAGATCTGAGTGGGACTTCTGCTTGCAGAGCTGCTGCTCATCTTCAACATGGTTATTCAGCTTGGAGACATATTGATGTGGAGCCTCTGGAGGGATGAAGGGACAAATGACAAAGGTCAGGACAGCGGAGTGAAAGGACAGCCTTCACATAGAAAAATCACTCTTTTAGCTGAAATCATCTGATTTCAAACTACAGACCAATTTAGACCAATCGCTGCCTTCCATCATTTACATAATAGACACTTCTGGCTAGCCAAAAGTAATTAAGGCCCCTGTCCTCCCACAGAAAAGTTTATTGTAGTTTACAACTCCATTATTTCCCCCAAGAATCAGATTATATAAATTATAGACCAACAGCCATTTTCTACGGTGGCCCACAGGTGCAAATGTGCTTCATATACAAAAACAGCTGCAACGTGAAAATGCTGCAGGATAGGGCTGCACGATTAACCTTAACCGCATCGATATTGAGGTTTAAACTACTGCGATAACCTAACCTCATGAGCCTGAGGTTATTTTTTTTTCCTCTCTGACACTTGAGTGACAAACCTATTCACTAATCAAAATAGTCGAGCCCCGCGTTCCTGGCTTGCCGGCCAATCAGTAATGTTGATGTAAAACGAGCTTGTATGCACTGCACCGGCTGCAGTCAGCAGCTAACAACAAACAGTGCACGTGTACCTCACGTTGCGCTGTGAGCTAAATATTTTCATGGCATTATCTACATAAAATGGCTGAAGGAACTTCGGTAACGGGAGAGGAGCAGTTAGTAACGGTGATTGAATAATGGCGTTAAAAGAAACAGCACGAGAGGAGGCGGAGTGATCCGGTTACACCTGGACACCCGTCATGCGCTCCTGAGTTCTGGTCCTCATAGATAACTGTTCAGACCAGCTGCACTGCAGGTTGGAAGATGTTCGTGTGGAGCCTCTGCAGAGTGCAGGGCAGCGGTGGTGGTGACGTCACAAACCTGACAGACGCGCACGTATGAATCCATTTAATAAAACAGCCACAAACAAGTGATGATGATGGCTGATGAAGATGAACTGTTAGCAAGCACGACGCGACGTGCGCACAGCGCAGCTGATCACAGGTGCACGCACGCACGCACACACACACACACACACACACACACACACACACACACACACACACACACACACACACACACACACACACACACACACACACACACACACACACACACACACACACACACACACACACTAGAGACGCAGCAACGGTGACTCAAGAGAAAACGGGAAGAATTATAAACGGGAATCTCAAACGAGAGTTTTCCCTCAGAGATGAAAGACATGAACAACGTGAAATGTTCATTGAAACTACGTATTTCTTCATGTTGGCTGGAAGCCGGTAGAGCTGAAGCTCCTCTCAGATGTCCGTCAGTCCAACTGTCCAAGATTCTGTTTGTTTATTCTGTTAAGTTTCCGTTTCATTCATTAGTGAGATCTGATATTCACTTTTATCAGGAAAAATTCAACACAGAGATTAAAGTTAAGCCAATGGGAATATTAAAAAGTAACGGAATAATCACTTTTCCAAGTGATTATTTTAACAAAGCTGAAACTCCATTTTAAACACTGTTGCTAATTCAAAGGACGAAGGATGAGTTGAGGCACTCTGGATTTGCAAGTAAATTTATTGCGCACCAACGCGTTTCGGCTATTCAGCCTTCATCAGGGTAAATCAACAGGGTAAAACAGCCGAAACGCGTTGGTGCGCTCAACTCATCCTTCGTCCTTTGAATGCCTTCCGGCCGCGAGTTTGATGAGCACCTGCTGGCTTATTTCCTTTTGAGCCTTGTTTCTTCAGACTTGATCCAGCGAGCACTACACCTCCTCTCTTTCACTGTTGCTAATTCCTTCTCCTAAAAGTAACTATAATTGCAGCGCACCGTGAAAGCAGCTGGGAGGATCCTTGGTGTCCCCCTCCCCTCTCTATTGGACATTTACCACCCCCGCCTCACCTGCAGAGCCACCAGGATCGCAGGTGACCCCACCCGCCCCGCCCACAGTGTCTTCAGCCTACTGCCGTCAGGGAGGAGGCTGCAGAGTCTCCGGGCCAGAACCAGAACCAGAACCAGCAGGCTCAGAGACAGCTTTTTCCACCAGGCAGTGAGGACGCTCAACTCCCTCCCTGCCCCCACTTGCACCCCCTGACCCCCCCTTACCCCCCCACTGACTCTGCCTGCTCACAAACTCACCTACCTCAAGCCTGCATACCTCACTTTACCGTCACCATGGCAACAGTTACATACTGCAGAACATTGTTCTAAATGGCACCACTGCATCCATCAGGACTGCTGCTCAGTTTATTCTGCCACGTGCATTTTATGCATATTTGCACTATTGTTTCAGGGTTTCTGCAGGTATCAGCAACTACCATTTAATGCTTTTTCATGCCACTTTAAACTAATGTAATGCCCATCGCCTACTGACAATACTTTCACACACACAAAATGTAAGCCATAAATAATGCTTATCTTTTATATTTCAAAATCCAAATGTAACTTAAACGCAACAAAGTGCTTCACAAAATAGGAAACCAAAGGAAATTTGGTCATTTGGTCAGGACATTTAAACTTTTCACAGAGCAGCTCGTGTCTCTGCCCTGCAGATCGCAAAACAACATGCACCGATAATTCTGAGTAATGAACATGCTGCATAAATGGCTGTTAGCAAATCTGCCAAAACGTTGAACTCTCTTTTTAAATATATTCAATCGACTGGATTTCACATATATTCATGTCAACCAGACAAACTTCAAGTAATAACCACCATGTAAACTGAATGATGCTTAGACTGAAACAAGGTGTAGCCAGACTTTGGTTTCTAAGGGTGAATACCTCCGTCCTCCCCACACCACCACCCACACCAGCGTTTCCCCGAGAATTTTTTTCAGGCCTGGAAATATATAACACTTTATATTCTTTATCTTATAGTTTTATTATTATATTTTATCATGCACGTGGGTTTGAGAGGACTGCAATTTCATCTGTGTTGTATGTCTAACATGTAGCACATTTGACAATAAAGTTGAGTTGAGTAATTAATCACTTTTGTAGCAATCACAAAACATTGAACAACCTCCATCACTGTGTCGTTTTTATTAGAGATTCTCAGGTTCAACATCAGACAGAAGCAGGAGAGGATGCTGGACACATTAATAGTTTTTAAAGTAGATTATTGTTGTAAAAGTAACAACTTCTTTCATTGATAATTTTAGTTTTATGCATTTAAAAGTATAAATGTAAAAATCGCAAATCGAATCGCAATATTTGTCAGAAAAATCGCAATTAGGTTTTTTGTCAACATCGTGCAGGCCTAACGCGTGCTCCCATTTTTTTCCTTGTACTCACACCGATATATTTTTAGGCGCATATGCGAGTAAAACGCTCTCACTGTACAGCCCTGATAAGGCAGAGAAATTGCAGATTGAAATATTTCTTCAAATATCAAGTTTAGGCCATTATTATTCTTTACATTAGGAAAAATGATGGTACATAAATTACCACAACTATCATCATGATTAAGTCAATAATACCATGTTATATAAGAAGAAAAGGTGGCGCTACCTAATTTGTGGTGGAGCTACCAACTGAAAAGGGAGATATCAGCAGCACCACATGTGAAAAAGTTAGTCTGGAGCTGCATGAGATGCATTGTTTCACATTAAAAAGGGACTGTAAGATGCATTAAGTTGGAGCATCTGATCCTGCACCCGTGTTTTCTGCTTCAGACTGTTTCAGGCAAAGTTATGGGTTTTTCTTTGACATGCATCTTTTGATGAACAAAGTTTTTCTGAAGGAGGCTGTTCCAATATTTGCTGATTTACACAGTGCAGCTATGTGTTTGCTCTTTAAATCTTTACATTTTCTACATTTTTCATGCTAAAAGAGCTGAAATATTTTTGATAAACTTGTTTATAGTTTTATTAATTTATGCAGTATGCATTATTGAAAAAAAAGCTTCCAGCAACACTGTTAAAGATGGTTCAGAATATATATTGCTGAATTGCAATGGAGCTAATAAAATGCATCCAAATATGAGCACAAGCGATAAGTCTTTTTCAAAGTTTGGTGATTTTGTATGATGAATGTAGTTAGTAGTTTATAAACTGGCTCCTGACTTCTTCTTATTTTCCAAATCTGGCCCTCAGCCTTATCGAGTCGAGTATCCCTGATTTATGGCACCATCACTCACATAACTGTGAAGGACCTCTACATTTTCTTGTTATGTTTTTATTTCTAAAAAATCGATTAATAACCTATATATTTATCCATCAGCCAACCAACGCTTCTCAGGAATGAAGAAAAGTAAAAAACTAAGACTTGTCTAAATCACATCAAGACATTTTTTAGACATTTTAAGGCCTTTAATTGAAAGTTTGGTATTTTAGATATTTTTAGACTTTTTAAGAACCCTGAAACAAAGACATGGACATGTGGACAAACTGCCACATAGCTGCTCTGTGGTGTGAGCGCTTCCACAGCAGATGGATTTAAAAACTACAAAACCTGGAAGCTTGTGTGTAATTCCAAACCGAAGGTGCAGAAAGTGTTTTATTTTAAAAATCAGCCGGATCGACTTTGTTTTCTATCTACTTCCTTCCATCCGCTCTGATCTGGATGGACGCAGTTTCCGAGCAGCAGAATACAGGACAGAGACGTTTCCCCGTGATTATCAGCCTGTGTGTCCGCTGATCTAACCAGACATGTTTCTGATGGTCTGTTATTTACGACTGCATTTTCTTGTTTTGTTTGTTTAAACTTGTGTCATGTTTTTGCCTTAAATATGTTTAAAAGCGTGAAAGCATTCAAGTTAGTAATTATAACGGCATTAATTGGCTAAATGTAATTGTTTTATACTGTATTGGTGTTAAATTTGTGTAAAATTGATAAAAACGGAATTCTCAAAAATTAAAAACAGAAAAACACAGAAAATGGGAAAAATTAAAACAGAATTTTAAAAAAAAAGGAAAGGATTACATAGAGCTCTAACCAAATCTGTCAGGATGAGTAAATGAACAGATTTCATGCTAGAAAATAGATCCAGGTTGGAAAAAACGAACTTCCCCTTTAACTTTGAGCTCTTTAACACTCCAGCAGCGTCAGTGATGCAGAGATGCAGTGTAGAGGTTGATTTTCATTTCTTTTCTAAACAGTAACAGTGAAGGAGACGAAGAAAACAGTCAGATATCAGAATATATGAAGTGTCCTATTCCAATAATTGCTCCCTTTTTGCTTCTAGTCTTAAACTCCAGATGAGTTTTCTAAAGTATTCTGCAGATATTCCACAGGTCTGGACATTTAACTCAATCACTGCAGTCATGACACACATCTTCCATTTCATGTGTCCAGCAATCTTCTAGTTCAGTCCGTTTCCTCTGTGTCTTCTACAGACTGTTTCATGTTAAATGTTTCTGTGTGGAAAATAACTGCAGCTGAGAGGCTGAAACTAAATGTAGCCCAGATCTCTGATCAGGATCCTCCAGGACTTCATGACTGAGTCCAGACTTTCATACCTGTTCTGATCAACTTTATCTGAGGTCTCCAGGTGATATCCAGCAGTCTGCGCTGACGATCGATCTCTTCCTCGTACTGGACGATGGTTTTCTGGAACTCTCTGAATATTTCTTCTGCAGCAGCTGTTAGTCGCTCGCTGATAAACTCTCTCAGATGATGAACTGAAGACATTGTTGCTGAAACACCATCATATTCAGCTGAGAGACCAAACACAACCGTCTTCCCGCTCAGTCCGAGCACGAGGACAGCTAACCATGCTGCTAGCGGACTGTTGACTTCCGCTTGGTGTCACACTCTCAAGTTCCGGGTGAGGAGGGAGGTTAACTTTTGTTTCCGGCTTCTCCAACTTTCAACTTTTCTCATTTTAAACCTTTATTCAAACTTAACCAGACAGTTTACTGGATATTTATTCTGCATTTCTCACAGACAAAACAACATTCTGAACATCCAGAATTAGGGAGTCACAATATTGGAATTTTGGCCGATATACAGATATACCAATGTTTTAAAACTCATGTGGCCGATAACCGATATTGAAACCGATATTTAAACTGAAACAATAAGCAGTAAGTGGAAATAGCAGTTTTGTTATCCGTTTCCGACACTTTAAAAAATAGTGGTGGGAAAAATTATTGATACACTAAAATATCACAATATTTTCATATGCCACTATCAAATCGATATTTAAAAATGCGGTTTCAATCTATTTTACTTACAAATATCACGAGATTTTGTGAATTATTTTTGCGAGATTTCTTAACAGAACAATAAAATATCGCAGTAGATTTCATTAATAAAACAGATCAATACTAGGGCTGGGAAAAAATTGGTACACTAAAATATCGCAATATTTTACATATGCTGATATATCGATATGTAAAAATGTGGTATCGACTATTTTAAAACTCTTCGCGGCACTGCAGCGCAACCGGCTGAAGTGAGGGATTGGGTCCTGGAATGTGCATGCTGGTTAGAAACTTTGTCCAACTTCAGACTGCGCCTGCACGCACCGGAAAACGTGACCAGACCACTGATCATCAAACACGCGGAGCCGCCGTCTGCACGAGCGCAGTTCCTCCTCAGCAACTCAGCTTTTGACCTGCCTCCGCCGCCCGACCTGTCTGATTGGTTCACCTCTCACTACGCAACTCCGATTGTTGGACGGACTGCCCCCCAGTAATAAACCATTTAGGTGTTTTAAACAGGCTACAAAATCAGCCTTGGTGTTTCATATTGTAGTTAGGCTGATGTTCACAAACCTGACAGACTGATATCTGGACAGACTGATATCTGGACAGGCTGATATCTGACTGCAGCAACAAGGAACACAAACGTGTTACAGCCACAAGTTATTCTACTCAGATAAATATAAAGCTTAACTAAGTTATACCAAAACTTTCACAAATCCTCTTCAGAATTTGATTTGATGGACTTATTGGTGTGTATCCACCTTTCCACATGCTCCCCTTATGTTATCCATGATAGCACCCAAATCCTTAATAAAAATAAAATAAAAAATAATAATATTTATTTCCAGCCCCAATAAAAATAAGTTTCTATTTCTTTATTTGTTTTAAATTATTCTTCAAGGCAAAGCATTTATGGTTTTCATATTTGAGCCTGACATTTACCAGATTACTGTCCTCTGTGTTTCACCTTAACAGGTAAATAACATTCTGTCTACTACAGTCCAGCACAAGTTCATGTAATCAGCGTCAACAACACGCTGTTTCAATACTCTGAAATTAGACTTGATCACATCTGCACAGCGTTCAGTAACTTTGAGCTCAATAAAGGCAAATGCCGCGAGATCCTCCGTTATTGCAGTCTTCACGTTGGCGAACTTGTCCAGCTGAGATGCGCGCATTTATGATCCGCCCCCGAGACTCACGCAGCTCTCGTCTGACCATGAAGTCAGACGGTAGACAGACGCAGTCAATCCGAACGAGCCTAATGATTACATGTTCTTGTGAAATCTCGTGAGAGAAATCTCACGAGATTGGACTGTAGTAGACAGAATGTTATTTACCTGTTAAGGTGAAACACAGAGGACAGTAATCTGGTAAATGTCCAGGCTCAAATATGAAAACCATAAATGCTTTGCCTTGAAGAATAAATTTAAAACAAATAAAGAAATAGAAACTTATTTTTTCTAGATGGGGTTGAAAAAATATATAATATATATATATATTTATTTTTATTAAGATTTGTAGCAACTCATGGAAACATAGGGGAGCATGTGGAAAGGTGGATACACACCAATAAGTCCATCAAATCAAATTCTAAGATTTTGAAAGTTTTGATAACTATTAAGCTTTATATTTATCTAGTAAATAACTTGTGGCTGCAACACGTTTGTGTTCCTCTGTTCTCAGCATCGTCTGTCCAGTTTTAACATCAGCCTCTCAATGAACACCAAGCATTTGACCTTTAAAACACCAAATTTTATTCTGGACAGTCCCTCCACAATCGGAGCTCGCGTGAGAGTGAAACCAATCAGAACCAGTTCCCGGCGGCGACAGGTCCAAAAGCTGCAGCAGGAGGAACTGCACGCCCGCTCAGCGGCGGCTCCGCTGTTTATATCATGTGGTCTGTCCGTTTTCCGTCAGCGGCGCAGCATCGGACAAAGTTCAACCACTCACTTCCAGACCCCCCCTCCACCAGCCCAAAGCCAAAGCGAACAGCATTAATTGAGGTGAAATCTCATGAGATTTCACCGTCATCTTACGAAATCTCACAAGATTTCGATGGTAAAATAGATCAATATCGCATTTTTAAATGACAATATGATATCAGCATATGAAAATATTGCGATGTTTCAGTGTATCGATATTTTTTTCCCGACCTTAGTCTTTAGAAGTTTTAAAGTCTGTAAAAAATAAGTTTTTGAAGAAGAAGAAGTTGGTTTTTTTTAGACTTTAGAAACACCGGGCTGAAATCGATGTGGTGGCCGATTCAGATATTCAATTTTAAGGCCGATATAGGCCGATACCAATAGGCGGAATATGGGCATCCCTATACAAATAATAATAAGAGATGAGAATGTGAATAAAATAGTGTAAATATGTGCATTCCAGTTGTGGACTGATAGTAATGTTTCCAGATTTCTTCTTCATGGTGGCGTTCCTATCATTCATATACAGCAGCTGCAGCTACACACTATTAAATCCAGTCAGAGAAAAAAGCTGAATGAAGAAAATGAAGGTAGGTAGAGGAGATGATGGTCTTCAGAGCTTCTCAGACTGCAGTTCTGCTGGAGCTTCTTCTCCAGCTTCAAAGCAACCAGCCTGAATCAAATCAAAGCAAAGTGTTTCCTGAAGGAGGCCGATGGTCTGAATGAATGCTGGAACACCGGTTCACAGATGGATGCAGTGGACAGGGGAGGCACTGAGGAAGCACAGATGCCAAGTCTGACCACAAGGAAGCAGTTAGCAGAGAAACAGCAGCATGTTTCCAGCAGGAGGGCCCAGTGGGGCCTCATGTGGCCCTAATACTCCGTCCTAGATCCATGAGCTGAACTTTCACTCATATATTCTAGTAAAAACAGCAGATTCAATTCAATTCCACGTTGATAGAAACACATTTAGAAGAAGCTGAGTTGAGCAAAGTGCTTGACAACAGCAACTGCATCAGTTGCATCTGTGATGATGTGAAGTCAGCTGGAAATGGGAGAGAAGTCAGCAGCTTCCTGTTGTGGTAGATTCTGTTGAAGACTGCAGAGCAGACAAGTTGGAGCAGGAAAGCAGAGCAGCACAAAGATGTGTTGAGTGTAAAGTTGTCAGTGGGGGGAATAACAGAGCTGTGAATGAGTGGTGTGACTGTGATCAGGCTCCTCCTTCTAATCCAGCAACTTAGTGTTGATGAAGACTAAACAGAGATCACAGCCTTCTTTCTACTTGCTGGAGCTCTCAGTTCCTCAACACTGCAGATATGACACCTCTGTTCATCTCAGTGCTGCTGGCTGCTGTGTGGCTTGGTATGAACAAAACTCTGTTTCTTTGATATCAGTCCAACACTGACATGATTCTTTATCAGCACACTGATGCTGTTTGTTGCTGTTTTACAGAATGCAGAGGACAAAAAGACAATGTCTTGCAAGCAGAAGGAGACGTGACTGCTGCTGAAGGACACACAGCACCTCTCAGCTGTCTGTATAATAGTAGTACTACAACTAATTACCTTTACTGGTACAAACAGGATGGAAACAGCAGCCCCACATTCATCCTGATCCTCATCTGATTGGTTGAGCCCCGCCCACTGAACGTTCAGCTCATCCAATGAGATGATTTCTTCTGATTGTCCCAGCAGTGGAAGAACATTGTTCATCTGCTGTGTGTCTGGCTTTAAGAACTCCAAAGACATGTTGCTTTACCTCTTTTTGCTTCTATCTCACATTCTAGGTGAGTTTAA
>JALJCO010010520.1:0-64108 GCA_023101725.1 Atherinomorus stipes | reverse complement strand
CCGCTGGGGCGGGGCTGTATCCAGCCCGATGGGGGCATGAGGGTCAGCGGTTGGGGCTGCTCTGCGGCGGTGGGCGGGTCGCTGGTGGGGCCCTGGCCGGTGGCTGTCGGCTGGCGCCGGGTGGCCGGGGTCGTCCCGGGGCGGGGGGGGGCGGGGGGGCCCTGGGCCCCGGTGCTCCGGGGTGGCCCCTGCCTCCGGGGCCGGGGGACCCGGCTTGGCGCTGGGGGCGGGCCGGCGGGCGTGCCTCCCTCTGGATTTGGCCGGTCCTCACGACCTGGTGACGTCTGGTCACTGCGCCGGGGCGCCTCTGCTGTGTGCGTGCGGGTGTGTGTGCTGGTGGGGGTGTGTGTGTGGTGGGGCTGGGGGGTGTATCGTTGTCGTGTCTGTGTCGGGATGTGGGCATCCGGGATGTTGGTGTCGCGGGAGCGGCCGTGTGGGGGGTGTGGATTTCCCCTGTGCTTGTCCTGCGTGTGGGGCTCTGGGGGTCGCGGACGGAGCTGCGCTTTCCGCCGGGGTGCTTGGTTTTCGGCGGACCCGTGGTCATGTCGTGTCGTATCGATGTTGGGGTGTCTGGCGTGGCTGTCGGGGTGTGGGGTTTTGTCCATATCGTTCAGCTCTAGTGTGTGGAGGTGGGGGGTTGCGGGGGTGGCCGGGTCTTTTCCACGCCGGGTGCCTGTCCCGCCTGGCCGCTGTGTCGGTTGGGGCTGGCCTGCACTGGTGGTCTCGTACGGGTTGGTCTCGCGTGGTCCGGGGGCTGGGGGCGGTGAACTTGTGGCGTGGGGGGGGGCTGGTGGCCCCGCGGTCCCCGTCCTTGGTATGTGTAGGTGGGTGTGTGACTGGAGGGGGGGGCGTGAATGCGGTTGTGTGTGTGTGTGGCTGCCTGTGGGGGGGTGTGGAGATGGGTGGGTGGGTGGGGGTGCATGGATGATGGGTGTTTGGGTGCGGGGGGTGGTGGTGCATTGGTGGGGTTTGTGTGTGTCAGGTTGGGGGGGGGGGGGGGGGGGGAGAAAAAGGAAAAAAAAAAAAAAAAAAAAAAAAAAAATAGCAGCTCTGCGTGCCTCTTGGGGGGTTTGCGAGGCCTGGGGATGTTGGGCCGGTGACTCTAGCCCCTCCGCCGACCCTTTCCGCTTCCGTCCCTTTTCCCCCCTCCCTGGCCTGGCGTGGTCGAGCGCCCCCAGGGGGCTGAGGCTGGCCCCTCTGTGCTGAACGCCGGACGCCGGGCCGTGGGGGCGGCCATGCCTGCCCTTTCTGCCCTGGGGGGATCCCGGGAGGCAGGGGTACCTAATGCCGGTAACGGCTCTTCTTCCAGGGGGAATTCATACCCCCCTGGTCTCCCCTTCCCAAGACCCCCCCCCCCCCCCTGCTCTACCTCACACACACACACACGTAGGGTTTTGGGGAGGGGAGCGTGTCAAGCGGGCGTGGTGAGGGAGGGCACCAAAGTGCCTTTGCTTGCCACGTCTAGAGGCAGCCTGCTCCCCAGTTTTAACCACACTTAGACACCTAAACACATAAAATAACAACAGCTCACAACCACTTCTGAGGGGCGGGCCATATAGTGTGTGGTAGGAGGGAGGGGCCGGTTGGGGGGACATGCCCCCTACGCGACCCTACCCGGCATGACTTGGCACTGCCCCTTAGTTTTAACTGCAAACAACACACATCTTACACACACAGTCATGAGTGGGGGGTGGGGGGGGACAGGGTCCTTTCATACCCCGGTCTCCCGGGCGCTACTGGGGGGAGGGGGGACAGTGGCTACTTCACGCGCCAGTGGTTAAGGCTGGCTGCATTGCGGGGGATCTGCTGGCCTGGGGGATGCCTGGCCTGCTGCGTCCGGGGGTGGGGGATGGGGGGTGGTGGTGGGGGGAACGTGTTGGGGGCTTGGAACTCGCGGCTCCTTCCCCGGCCCGAGCTACCACTCAGGAGGCACGAGGGCATGGGCAAGAGAGAGGTGGGTATGTGAGAATAATGAATGAGAGTGTGAAGGAGGAAATGTGGGAGGGAGGAACTTGGGCTGGAAGAGGGAGGAGATGTGGGTAAGTGGTTGAAGGAAAGGGGGATGGAGGAAGGAGTGGCATGCTCGTGAGTGTCTAGTAGGGATGGTCGTGAGGGGCTGAAGGAAGGAAGGGCGGGAGTGTGATAGGTCAGAGGGATGGGCGGGGTTGGACATGTAAGGGGGGGGGGGGACTGTATGGGGTATTGGGGGTATAGGGAGGTGGGGGCGTATGTGTGGGGGGGGGGTGGGGAGGGGTTGGTGCAGTTATGTGGGGGGAGTGCATGTGTGTGTTAGAGAGAGGTATGAGGAGGTGGGGGGTAGGTGTGGACAGTGGAGGGAGGAGAGTGTTGGGGGTGGAGAGAGGAGTGAGTGTGGGTATGTAAGGTCAGAGAGCGGAGTGGGTGGGTGTGTGCGTGTGGGGGGGGTACACGGAGGTGTTGGGTAGGGCTGGGCGGTGTGGGCGGAGGTTCGTACCTCGGTATTCGTGCCGGGCATCTTGGTGTCGGTGCGGTGCGGTGTGGCTGCGGGTTGGTTGGGGGCCGGGCGCTTTGGTGGGGGGTGCGGTTTTGTTTGTGGCTTCCGGGGTTTTTTGTGCGGGGCGGGCGCAGGGGGATCTGTATCTTGTATGTGGTTGCTCTTGCGGTATTGATGTCTTGGGTGCCTGTGTCTCGATGTGGGGGCGGTGACGGTATATCTTTCAGCCCCAGTGTTGGGGTGGGTGTGTGGGGAGTGTGTGTGTGGGCGTGGTGGCGGGGTGGGGGGTGGGAGAGGTGGTGGCGCCCTGGTGTCAGGTGTATCAGGGACTTTGGGGTGGGGGCTGGCCTGCCCTGGGGGGCGTCGTCTGGGGGGTCCGGTCCTCCTGGGTTTCGGTTGGGCCGCCCGGGTCCGGGGGGGGTGGCTGCTCCTGGGCGCTTGGGCCCTGGGCCCGGCGCTGTCTCCGCTCCGGGGGACGCCCGGCGCCCGGTGGGGGTCGGCAGCTGCTGGTCTTGGTCCGCTGGGGCCTGGGCCTCCAGACTGCGGGGGCTCCGGCTGGGGCCGCTTTTGCCGCCCTTCGGGGGGATGCATGTCCGCTCTTTGGGGGGGGGTAGCTGGGATCTGGGCCTCTGGGTGGCTGCTGGGGGCCTGGGTCGCGAGCCTTGCGGGCTTCCTCCTCCTTGCAGAGACGAGGCTGCATCTGCATGACTGTATCACCACGGAGCACCCTTTATTATGCATGTTGACACTGTGACACTGCTTCCCATTGCGATGACTAGGTCGTACCTCTTCTTTACTTCCCATTGCGATGACTAGGTTGTACCTCTTCTCTACTTCCCATTGCGCTGACTAGGTTGTACCTCTTCTCTGCGTAGTTCTGCGTGTGTTTGTATGATCTGAGGATATTTAAGCCACCTGCAGGTACTCCTGTAGGGGATTGCTTGTTTTGTTTTCCAACAGAGACCTTGGTTGTTTAGGGATCGCGGTACAGATGTACCAGTGAACTGTGTAAGTGGATTCATGTTTTCTCTTCTCTCTCTCTTCCTCTTCCTTACTCCTCTCTCTCTTGTTTCGCTTTCTATCGTTGCCTCTGTTCACTTTCATTTCTCCCTTGTCAGGCCCAGCAGTATGAAATGGAATGGTGTGATAGACAAATGTTTAAATAAAGAAATAAAATGAATAAACATGATATCAAGTGGAGCCTTATGTTCATAAAGCTCCGCTTGATAAAGCAAAACTGTTCAACAGAATAAAGCAATCAGATTTCCATTCTGCTTGCTTCAATGCTGGACAGGACAAGTAGAAAAAAAAAAAAAAAAAAAAAAAAAAAAAAAAAAAAAAAAAAAAAATTTTTTATAAAGACTATTGGCAAGTAAGCGTAGCACAAAGTTTAAGACATAAATAGAGATGAAACAGGAAACGATCAGGTGGAACGTAATAAAAAGTAAATATCTACAACAACAACAACAACAAAAGAACACTAACGAGAGGGGATGCATACAAAAGTCATGCATAGAATACAGAGTACATAAAGACTAAATATTGATTTAACAGAAAATACATAGTCATTAAAAAATATTTAAGACTGTCGTAATATTGCTAAAAGAGATCTTTTTTGGCCTTCACAATTTTACTTAAGGTGAAAATTAAATTCAAGTAGAAACACCTAAAAACTTGGGTTTAGTTTTGAGAAATTTGTGTTTGTGTATAAAGAGTTTACTGGAAAGAATCAAGTAATTAGTAACAAATCCAGCAGACTTATGAGAAAAAATAACAAAGGATATCTTTTTTAGTGAAAATGGATGAGACACTGAGAAAGTTAGATAAATGATTTCTCAGGTCAACCCGAAAATCATGTACAACACAACATTCATAAAATACATGAGCAATAGATTCCTCTACATCACAGGAGACGCATTTGCCGTTCACATCCATAAAAGTCTTCGTATATCCATTTTTACCGACTTCACGAGCGCTGTAGTCGTGATAACCGTTACGGGTGTAGCCGCTACGCAGCCAAGAACGAGGAGACGCACAGCTTCACGTTGCGTTCAAGGTCAGCTTGGAAAGGTCTTTCTCCAGCCTAATCACTAGATTTTAGGCAACTCTTTCGAGATTATGTTGCTAGGCAACATACACGTATGTTTAGTCTTTCACAGAGCACAGACAGCACATCTTTCCGAGAGAAATTGTTTAAAATGTCTATTATTGTGACAGAATAGGGGATTATCACGCTTTCCGGAATCTAGGCGTTTCCTCTTCCGGGCCATTTCAACATTAGGCTCGTTCGACTTTGGCTATCTGCAGCGCAACTCGGCTGGAAGTGAGGGATTGTGGTCCTGGAATGTTGCATGCTGGTTAGAAACTTTGTCCGACTTCAGACTGCGCCTGAACTGCACCGGAAAACGTGACCAGACCACATGATCATCAAACATCGCGGGAGCCGTCCGTCTGCAGTCGGAGCGTGCAGTTACTCCTCAGCAACTGCAGCACCTGGACCTGCCTCCACCGCCGCCGGAACCTGGTCCTGATTGGTTTCAACTCTCACTGACGCAAGCTCCGATTGTTGGACGGGACTGTCCCCCAGTAATAAATCCATTTAGGTGTTTTAAACAGGCTACAAAATCAGCCTTGGTGTTTCATACTGTAGTTAGGCTGATGTTCACAAACCTGGACAGACTGATATCTGGACAGACTGATATCTGGACAGGCTGATATCTGACTGCAGCAACAGAGGAACACAAACGTGTTGCAGCCACAAGTTATGCTACTCAGATAAATATAAAGCTTAACTAAGTTATACCAAAACTTTCACAAATCCTCTTCAGAATTTGGATTTGATGGACTTATTGGTGTGTATCCACCTTTCCACATGCTCCCCCTTATGTTATCCATGAGTATGCTACCCAAATCCTTAATAAAAATAAAATAAAAAATATATAATATATAATATTTATTTCCAGCCCCATATAGAAAAAATAAGTTTCTATTTCTTTATTTGTTTTAAATTTATTCTTCAAGGCAAAGCATTTATGGTTTTCATATTTGAGCCTGGACATTTACCAGATTACTGTCCTCTGTGTTTCACCTTAACAGGTAAACAACATTCTGTCTACTACAGTCCAGTTTAAGTTCATGTAATCAGCATCAACAACACGCTGTTTCATTACTCTGAAATCAGACTTGATCACATCTGCACAGCGTTCAGTAACTTTGAGCTAAATAAAGGCAAATGCCGCGAGATCCTCCGTTATTGCAGTCTTCACGTTGGCGAACTTGTCCAGCTGAGATGCGCTGCGTTTATGGTCCGCCCCCGAGACTCACGCAGCTCTCGTCTGACCATGAAGTCAGACGGTAGACAGACGCAGTCAATCCGAACGAGCCTATTAGCTGTCCCTGCTCTGTTACACTTTGTAAATCGGATAAACTCCAACCTTACTTGAGTTTTCATTGATTCCCGACTGAAGTGATGCAAAGGAAGAAGTGGATCAAAGCGACTTTATAATAAAACAAGTGGTAACAGAAAGTGGAACAGAGCAGGAACATTGCACTGGCCTGGAAGAGGAAGCGGCTAAATGATTCAAGTTCCGGAAACTGGAACACGGAAGCGTTACACGTGATAATCCCCTATAGCAAGAATAAAAATGAGCACATTTCAAGAAAATCTCTATACCTCTGAGGATAGTAACACAGAAACCCTAACATGTCATGTCATGTCAATGTTTTATTTTTCTAAATTATGATTTAGCACATTTTCAGTTATAACTTTTTTCAGCTTTTTGTTATTTGAATTACTATTGTGAATTTAGCCTTTGTAAACTTTTAAGCACAACTGTAATTGTATTTTCTTTTTGTGCTGGTAGAAAACTTGAAAATGTCAGAAAGAATGTAGAGAAATTATTGAGGACCTCCTGTGCCCAACTGTGCCTACGGGGCTAAATTTCGAGACACATATCCCAAATAAATAACATTTTGTATCTCACCTAATTCAGAACATCCTAACTTGAATTTACAGTACCTATCACTATTCCCTTAAAATACTTTTTAAGAATCATTTTGCCTTTCCCTTCTAGGTGCAGAGATTGTCTTCCTGAAGAGTGGTTCTGTGGTGACTGTGATGTACTGCATCACAAAAAGCAGCCACTCCACAACAGGGAATCCATTATTGATGTTTTTTTTTTTTTTAAAGCTATTCCTCCAACAACACACATCGTGAAACAGGAGGATGGATATTGCACCCATGAACAAGGTATGTCTTAATATAAGCCTATTGTTTCCATATTTATTTCTAACATACTGTATTAAAATAATGTAATGCAATGGTCACTTGTATTTGTCAGCATGCATTTTACCAGCTGTGAAGGCACCATGCTGTTCTTGTTTGGGCACAAACATCATCATATCACCAGGGAAACCAGTGATTTTAATTACCATCAATGGTGAGAACAGTTCACTACACTACACAGATCTTGTGTATTAAGTATGTGGTTGGCATGTATTCATGATGTCGTTTATTTGCATTACATTCCAAGGGCGTTATGACTTGCATCAGCCACTGTATTTGTGTGGAACATGCCAGAGGCAGTGGACTCCTGAATTAAAGGACTTCATTAGGAGTGGATATTGGCCAGCCTCTGTTAATGTTTCAACTTTGTACACATTGGATCTTTTGAGCTCCTTCCAGGAACTGAAGGTCATTTCTCCTGGTTTTGCCAGGCAGGCCTTCGCAAAGTTGCTGGAGCACCGCACAAAGTGTGGAGGAAGAGTATGTTTATTTGTTCCTAATTATATTTAAAAACTGCATTTACATAAGCAGACAACATCATAAAAATGTGTAACTCTGTATCTTCTAGTCTGGACATATCAATGGAGATGCACTGCAGCGCAGTTTCTTAGAGTTTGCATACTCTTCATTTGAGAAAAACCCAACTCTGCTGTGGTGCTGAATTCACCTGCCCAGTCTGCACACCTGAAATGCTGGCTGTTTCTGCAGATGGAAACAGGAAGTTACAGTATATCGCTTTGGCCAAAGTGGAAGGTGCTCTTTTTTCCCATTGTTTCTCATTGTTTTTATTGATTCATTTATATTCCTGTGTGACTAATGCATCTATCTATTTGTCTTTCTTCTTCAGCAGTGAGGACCCTCCCTTTTTTGAGGGGCTCTTTGTGGCAAAAGACAGTGAAGTGTCCACATTTACTGAGGCCATCCAAAAAGCAGTGAAAAATGCAAGTTATATTGTGTGACAAAATAGCTTTATTGCTAAAATGCTACTGGGATTCATTTAAGAAAAATTAATATATATATATATCAGACACAATCACATTCATTTTATTTATGTTTGTTGTGTGTGTTTTAGAGACATGGAAAAGGGAAATGTGGGGACTCCCAGTGGACAGCAGCAAGAGAGAGTTCGAGAAGGGCCTCCAAACTGGATGAAGAGGGGATGGAGGTTGCTGTGTGTGTTTCTTTTGAAAGCTCTAAATATGTACAGGGGGGAGATATTTGCTTACCCCCTGTACCTTCAAAAAAGAGCTGATGCCGGCCAAGCCTCAGTTCTTTGCTATGGATGTGGCTTGCAAATATTGGCCCTACTTAGAGAAAGCTGCCAGTGTCCTTCCTGCTCTCCAGGAGCTGACAAAAATGAAGCCATTCCTGAGTGTCATGCATGCAAGAGCTCATGCAACTAAGTGTGAGGTATTTTTAAAATGTTTGTGTCATGTGCATTTATAACATTTATAAGCACTGTAATAATATCCAAGTTTATGAATAACTATGGTTTACTTACTTAAAGATCAAATGGAGTGGTAGGAACCAGGAGGGAGCAGGGACAACTGCTGGAGAGGAGGTGGAGCAAGTCAACAGCTACCTATCTCGCTGTGCCTTGACGACAAAATATATGTCGAAAGCAGGTGATTACTTTATTTGCCATATTCTTGCATCCTTTTTTAGATAAAATTTCATAAACTCATTTGTTTTCAACAGCTCGTGTGGACATGCTTACACTGCATGCATTGGGGCGGAACCACAAAAAAAGGGCCTCACTTCACCAATCACTTTCCACTAGATTTTTAAAGGTACGTCTGTATTTGTTGGTCACTTGGCTTGTTAATCCTTAACGGCTTTAACTGGATTATTTTATAACACTATTTGTCAGACATGTCAAAGACTCCTGGACGAGACTGCAAGGCTATCTGGGCTAAAAATGGAGCTACATTGCTCAGATGATGAAACCTCACAGTGGATCTCTGAGGTGATTGAATGGGCAGCTGGAGGTAAGCAAGACCAGATAACAAAATCAGTACAGAGTGCACATTGCATGTGCATTGCATACTACCAAGTTGTATTAAAGTTGATTTTATATGTATACCAAAGCATGCTCTTAAATTTAAGGTCCTGCATTCTGTTATATTGAATTTACTGTAACTTTTATTTCTATAGAAACACCAAATGCACCTCATAAAACTGAAGGCACCACACAGAGTGAACTTCAGCAGTCCATTGTGGGGCTCTACCTTAGTGTTAGGCAACGGAAACAAAACCTCTACCGTCAGAATGGTATAACAATAAAGTAAGTTCAGAAAATCAATTCCTGTAGTGTTAACATTTCAGCAAATGCATCTACTTGCATTTCTACTTCCTAACTGTCTGTTATTTAAACTGCCATTTCCATTATGATAATCTAAATAGTGTTCTTGCTCTTGATGTCTTTTCAGACAGCAGCAAGTTTCGCCACCGCCTTCGGAGGAAGCTGGCAGAGGACAAAAAATTGCTTCTTCAGGAGATGCAGAGGTACAATGGACTTGTACCAGACTCTGCAGCAATCAATGTGGCTGCTGTGGAGAACACATTCACTGGAGAGAGCACTGTGTCCCCTTTGTGGCCATGGGAGGTTCATGGCAGTGGTAAGTCAGTTTTGTAAAGCTACATAAGAATTGTTTTGAGTTCTTGTACTTCAAGTATACTGAGCTAAATCATAACATATTAAGCGGTTTAATATCCATCAGATTTGTGGGTGTATTTTAATTTTACTGTTATTTTATACAGAAAACATCACAACCAAGAAGGCATTTATGCAGCTTGTTCATTCTAGATTTCACCTCCTCTTACCATGTTTTTTTTTTTTTCTCTCTCTACAGATTGATGCTGCATGACAGACTGGGTTCCATGTCACCAGACCCATAAGCCACATACCAATGTACACATTAAAAACACGATAGAAAGCACACTATAAGAATTACAAAAAACACAATAAGATCATAAAAGGTGTAGTGATGTTTTAAACTCCTATGAAGAACACCAACTGGCAGCAGCCTGATGGAGTTGCTATATTGGGTGGTAGCGGGAACTGAGGCATTCAGAGTAGGAGAGTGATTTAAAAGCTTTTTTTTCAGCATGACTATACAAGCTGTGTTATGTTTGTTAAAAAGGAGTGATACCGAGGGGCTACCAGCCAGTTGTTTAAGTTTCTGAATTAAAGGATGTGGCCAAAGTGTGTAAAAAGCAGTCCCCCCCCCCCCCCCTCCCCCTCCGTAGCCTGGTACACCAGCCTGACCAACGCCATGTATGAGATACACAGCAAGTCAGTCTGGGCTCCCTCCACTGGAGACTGATTTCCAATGGGAGACGGGAGGCGGGACTAACAGGAGGAAAGTGAACCGGAAAGAACCAATCAGAGAAACAAAGAAGTGACATAAATGTCTTCCTCTAAGAGGAAACATGGAGGAAAGCCTTCAGAGCAGCAAATTGTTGTGGGTTTAAGGACATTTGCAGCTCATTAAGACATCAGAAAGGGCATCGTTATATAGTCTCTCCTCAGTGGCCGTCATTCTGTTTATGGTTGGAGAAAAAGAGTCGCCAAAAAGACGTGTCGTACAGTCCCGCCTCCTGCGCTGTGATTGGTCAGGTCAATTTTTTACCGGAGTGGAAATCAGTTTCCAATGGAGGGAGCCCAGACTGACTTGCCATGTAACTCATACATGGCGCTAGTCAGGCTGGTGTACCAGGCTAGTACCCCCCCACCCCCCATCTGGCCTATACATGCCATGTCCAGGCAATGTCTATAGTGTTCAGAAATAACCGCTGTGTGCACATGTATGGAGGTCATGCATTGTTACTTTGATATGTATTTACAGTAACATCATCTGTCTTAAAATGTATTATGAAACCAGACTTTCTGTCTTGTAAAATAATGAATTACTGTCTACTTTGTAATCAATGTGTACTGTCTGAAAAATCCAAACAAAGATATTTGAAATGTAAATGTATTATGGAACATTTTTTTTTTTTTTTTTTTTTTTTTTAAAGGATTTTTTTGGGCACTAGTGGCCTTTATACAACAGTGTATAGTGACAGGAAAGGGGCAGAGAGAGTGGGGAGTGACATGCAGCAAAGGGACCTGGACCGGGAATCGAACCGGGGCCGACTGCGCTGAGGAACTGTAGCCTCTGTTCATGGGGCGGCTGCTCAACCAACTGAGCTAATCACCGCCCCGTATTATGGAACATTTAACCTATGTAAAATACATGCTCAGTATTATTATGATTCAATACAACATTAAATAAAAAATGTTTTGCATCCACTGGCAGCTCTGTTCAGTAAAGAATTAATAGATACTAAAACATGACACTATGACACCAAATAATTCACACATATACAACTATCACTGAATCTATTTCTGTCATGCTCCACTTTGGACAAAGAGCAACTGTGAAATCGCCCCCTCGGTACAAGACTGGGAAACTGGTGATTGGACTGGGCTGGACAGCGACCGACAGATTTATGACGTTAGGTGATGGTTTGATAATTATTATGAATGAGGGAAAGTATATGGTGCTTAGTGTTTACACAATCAGCATAATATGTCCTTACAAATTAAAGTGGCTGCAGACACATCACCAAACATCACTAAATGTGTGCCACAATCTGATCCTCAATCACTCACGTGATGAGGATGGGGCAGTCTCTAACATAAGGCAAAGGCATGTTGCCAGTGTTTATTCTGTCATTTTTTTCCCTCTCAGTCAGTCTCATTTTATTTTTTGGCGCACAGTGTTTCTTTCTAGCGAAACAGGTTTATAAATCCTCTTGCCCGTAAACTCATCTCCGTCAGCCAAGCATAGCTTGTTACGTCTGAGATGTCTACTACACCATAAAAAAAGTAGATATTTGTTTTTAAGACACATATTTTCAAATTACATGACCATATATCTTAAGTTTAAAAATTTTTGTATTAAAAATGAACCAGAAATATGTTTTTGCAACCCTAATCTATCAACCAACCCTAGCTTCAACTGAAAACTATAAAGATGGGGGAATGTTCGGAAGTGGCAATACACAGTATTATGCTCCACCATATTGTTTTGTAGTTTCAGTGTGTTTTCTGCATTCTGTGAAGTAATAACCAAGAATGTTGTTGGCTTATTTAAAGGTTTTAAGGAGACAGAACTAAATTTTTAGGTCAAATTTTATGCATATGATTGAAGATTCTAAAATCATGGTGTTTTTATTAGGTTTGGCCCTCATCAGTGGGGCCTCCAATTGACACTGATTCAGTTTTGGTAGTATAGATCAAAAGCTTTCCAAAACTGTCAATTCCATATCTGTAGTTCTTTCTGTTGCTGATTTATGAGTCTTTCAAAACACACCAAGTTCAAGGTTCAAAGGCCATTCTTGAGGAGAAGGAAACACCCATATGTCTCATTCTGAAATATATTAATCCCTAGGTCAAGACCTTTCCAACGATGTATTCATTGTCCACCTAAGACAAAATTTGATTTTAATCTTGGTCCGTGTCAAGCCTCTTTCAGGTGTACTTTCTCAGATGTCTTAGAGTCCCAGCTAGATAAAATAAATCCAACAATTTTAAGGCCTATCTAATAGCCAAATATGTTCAAGATATTTATGTTTGCCTTCCACACAGTCATATTTTTCTATATAGGATCAACTGTTGATCCCATATCCATAGCACTTTCTGTAACTGATTTATGAGTTTTCAAATACATGCCAAGTTCAAGGTTCAAAAGTCATGCCTGGGGAGAAGGAAACACCAACATGTCTCATTCTGAAATACATTGATCCCTAGGTCAAGAACTTTCCAAAGGTGTCTTCATTATCCACCTAAGACAAAATTTCATTTTAATCTTGATCCCACGCTAAGACACTTTCAGGTGTACTTTCTCAGATGACTTAGGGTCCAAACTAAATAAATCCAACATATTTTAAAATGGTTTTGTACTATAATGAAAATAGAAATGAAAGATCCACGACAGAGCAGATAAATAAACAAACGCTTCAGAGATTTAACATGGAGTTAATTTCCAAACAGCGGATTGGGTTTAAAAAAGGAAGAAAAAAAAAAAGCCTCACCCACATGCTGTACTGGACGCCGGTGGATACTGTCAGTATAAAACTTGTCATGTCCAAAAAGATTTAACGGTATTTTCTACTTTCTCTGCAATCTGTCTTAGGGCTGCACAATTAATCGTTAAAAGATGGTGATCTCAATTCACACATACATGCAATCTCAATTCTACCCACAACAATTCTGAAACATTTTTAATCATGAGCTTATCACAAATAAGTTTCCATTTTTCCCAGATTTTTTCAAGCGCCCTCAAATGCAACACTGCCGTTGCCTTCCCACCCCCTAACCAATGTTAGAATTACAACTATGCATCTGCCAAAGAAATGCTCCAACAAAGCTCTTGTGCAAACACATGCTTTATTTTGAATTACCTTTTGAATTGGTTGTTTTGTTTGTTTTGTTAAAGTTTATTTGTGCAATAAATACTTTTGGGGAAAAAAAAATTGTTTCAGAGAATCGTGATCTTAATTTTAAGCAAAAAAATCACGATTCACATTTTTACCAGAATCTTGCAGCCCTAATCTGTCTGCACCTGCGGGATTTTTACCTGTGAAACGTGGAGACCAAACTGCTGTAGGACTTTTGTTTGAGCAGCGACAGAAGGAGACACGGCAGCCTGCTGGCAGCCAGTGGCGGATCTTCCGTGGGGGCTCGGGGGGGCAACGGCCCCCCCTGTGATCTGATTGCCCCCCCTGTGTGCCCGCCCCCCACCCCCCAAAAAAAAAATTTCGTTTGAACTTTATACTACTAAAACTCCGATTTCCAACGGTCTTGAACGTAACGTCGCTATCCGACTGCACCTGAATGCAGCAAAGACCAGCCGTTTGTTTGATTGTTTAGATTTGAGGAAACGTTTGCCATGCGGGAGGAGAAGGCCAGCAGCTTTGCATTTCTGCGGTAAGAAGACTACTATATCAGTTTTGTATTGCATGAAGTTGTGCAAACTACTGTTAAAATCCAGTTATAAAACATGTTCGTGTGGTTTGAGGAACAAAGAGAAAGAAATAGACAAGCAGGCTTTTTCCTGTGCATGTCTGATGTGCACTTGTTAAGACGTGTGTCTCAAACTTTTCAATTATGTACTGATTCAGGCCATTCAGCTAATTGTGAACATAGCCCACCTCCCTTACCTAAACCAGACGGACAGTTAAGTCATGTTGTCAATGCTGAACGTTGTTTTGTTAAATTATTTGACACTTCAGTTACCTTTCAACTACATAAATTGAAATTGAGCATAAGATAAATAATATTTTTCTTGTGATATGCTTGACAGACAATGAAACGAAAAGGAGATATTGAAAACTTTTTCTTGAAAAAGAAGTTAGGTGGTCAGAGCAGGGACAGTACAGGGCAGACTGACGGCAACAAAGAGAGCCAGGTTCAACCTGAAAGCAGCCAGTGACCATTATGTCTGGAGCCTGGCCAGAGCAGCAACCATGAACCTCCAGGTGAAACACAGATGCATAAACGTGATGCACTTGTAGTCGTACCATATGATTATTTTTGTTTTTCTGCCATAGTTGGGTGAATTACATAACCATATTGTCTACTTTTAATGATGAGATTGAATTCTGTGCAGTTTTAAATTGTGCCTTTATGCCCCGTTGCAAAATTGTATTTATTTAGCTAATTATTTTTTAAAGAAAATATATGTAACATTGGTTTGAAAGGTATTAATTATGTTTCAATCCATACCTTTAGATGCACCAGAGGATGAGCTGGATACTTCTGACCCTGAATCAGAATCGGATAGCAGCAGCAGGAGACGTGCACCAGCTCTGTCTGTATTTTCTTTACCAAAAGGTCCCTAAGGTGATTATTCAACACAAAAATGTAATTAATACACCAATTAACAACATTTGAAGTTTGAAGGCATTAGTATGTTTTTATCAAAATGACCATTGCTCATCAATGACCTTGTCTTGTACTGTTGTAACACTGTCTGTAAAAAATTATGATATAGACTAATTTTGAAACTTTTATATGTTGACAGATATTTCTCAGACAAGAGCTGCAGGTCCTACGCAACCAATCTTGACAACTTTCCCACGCACACACAGCCAGAACGGGGTAGGTCAAGAGCCTTCAATGCTTCCTGGTACAAAGACTACTCGTGGCTTGAGTATTCTCAATGCCAGGACACTGCACATTGTTTTGTGTGCAGGCATTTCTCACTCCCCTCTGCTCCTGAGACAACGTTTTCCTCAGGTGTTGGATTTTCTAACTGGAAAAAAGCCACGTACAAGGATGGAGGGTTCCAGATGCATGCAAAAGCAGAACACCATCTGAATGCAATGGTGGCATGGACAGAGTATAAAAGAGGCAATGAAAATAATACATCCTTACTTCAAGAAATGGACAAACAATACCAAAAAAAGGTGGAAGAAAATAAAAAAAGTATATCAAGACAATTGCTGATGTCCTACTCTGCACAGCCACCCAAAACATAGCACAGGGAGGCCACCGAGAGTCAGAAGGCTCAGAGAACAAAGGGAACCTCTTGGCAATTTTAGAACTGATTGCCAAACACGATCCTTTGGTAAAACAGAAAATGGGGCACAGCAATGCTAAATATACAAGTCACAACATTCAAAATGAGATATTAGAGGTTCTGGCTGAAATGGTTAGGAAAGATGTTGTTAATGAGGTAAAACAAAGCAGAGCATTCAGCATCCTTGTTGATGAAACAAAAGACTTGAAAAAACAGGAGCAAATTTCCTTAGTCCTCAGGTACTACTACAAAGGAGCAGTGCATGAAAGTTTCATGCATTTTGAACATGCTGATAAACTTGATGCTGCTGGGCTAACAGAAAAAATTGTGAATAGCCTACAAAAATATGGATTGGAATACAAAGAACAGCTGGTTGGGCAAGGCTATGATGGGGCCTCCGTGATGAGCGGTAGACACAATGGTGTATCTGCAAGGATCAAGTCTCTGGCTCAGCAAGCTTTTTATGTGCACTGTAATGCACATTGTCTTAATTTGGTGATTGTGGACACTGTGAAAGCAGTTCCGGACGCATCATGCTTTTTTTTTTCTTTGGTGCAGCGTCTGTATACATTTCTGTCTGGATCATATGTACACCAGAAGTGGCAGGACATACAGCGTGCAATGTTTCAGGATCAGCCTCGAGAGCTGCCCAGACTAAGTGATGTTAGGTGGGCTTGCAGATTCCCATGCCCCCCCGTCACCTTCCCTGGACTTGGCCAGAGCTGTTGACCTCATTGAGGCTCTACAGGACACATTTGAGCAATACAGAGATGAAGCGTTTTGGGGAGCTGTGGACAAAGATACTAGACCTTGCTCAGCAATGCAACATTAACACAGAGAACGTTTCCAAAAGGCAGCCAAAGATCAGCTCTGCTCTTCATGGATCTGTTGTGACATCCACAGTTGGTCAAAGAAACAGTGATAAAGACAAGGACTCTTTCTGTAAGACTATTTTTTATCCTATCTTAGATACTGTGAAGGCTGAGCTGGAGAGGCGTTCTCCAAAACAAACTGCAACATCATGAAAGGGATTCAGCCTCTTAACCCCAAAAGCAACAGCTTTTTGAAGGAGAGCTCCTCTGTTTTGTTTGGGAGGTATTTACAACACAATCCAGGATGGTGCTTCACTGTTAAACGGATCTACAGAAAGATCAGGTTTGTTTGAGTTCACAGTTTTCTCTTGGAACCACTAAAGGAAAATCTTTCATGAACCTTCAGACTGTGTGTTCAGAAATGCCTGTAGCTAATAGCTGCTTGTGAACGAGCTTTCTCAGCACTAAAACTGATAAAAAAATACTAGTACGTCATTTTGGAATAACGATTGATCGGGAGTGACCTTGGGGTACTGCGTGGAGTCCAGCAGAGCCAAGTCTTGGATATGGATGAGTTCATAAGGTTGTTTAGTAGCCGGCATTGTTCCCGTTCTTGAAGTGTTTTTACCACTTGAAGAAATGAGAAACTCGGAAACTGCACTGCGAAGGTACTACATGCGTAACTTAAGATTGATTACTGCTCCAACAATAAAATGTTAAATGACCAGAGCTAAATAAGTATATTAGAGTAAATAATATTGGTCACCGTGAAAAGTATAATGGGTGCTGCTTTTTTTTTTTTTTTAGATGTCTCACGATCTGCGCACTAGTAAATACTTATTTGCTGAAAGTACTTATTTATTTTATTTTACTATGGGCAATACATATTCTGTGGAATCTCAAATTAGGTTGTTGGAAAATTTTATATAATTACTTTATTACCCCTGTTAGTCAGAATGGCTTGGCCCGCATTACTAATAATAAAACATGGACAATATAAAGCTAATTTAAAAGCTTCGAATTTTTCTGTTTTTTAAAAAACGGCCCCCACGAGTTGTACTTCTGTACCTGGCCAATCTGATCACTAATTCTGCTTTTCATGCGATTACTGTAACGTCAGTAGAAACGAATATTTTGATACTTTGCATTCGATTTATTGCAGTGCCTTGATTTTAGTGAGGTTAGTACACATCATAAATAAAAATTCTATGGTCTATCATTGACGCACAATTTCTCCTGGTTCTCGCCCAATTCGCTCATTTGTTTCGCCTTTAGCCAAGAATTTTCATTTTCTGTGCATCCGCACAACTACTACTACTCAAGCCTATATGGATTTCAACCATGAAGTGGCGACCTGATGCAACAGCGACACCAGCATGCCCCAGCAGATCTATTACAAAACTGAGGTTTCTCATCTCTTTATAAAGCTGTACACGTGCGCAAACTTACCAGTCTCATGTCATATGTATCACGCACGTAACATCGAAAAGCCGCCCTAATAACGTCTTTCGTTTATTTCTCCAGCGGCGCCCAGTCTACGGGCGGCACGCAGATTTAATGTCATTTTCGCGCCGTGGTTTGGCTCATTAGTGCAGTATGAAAAATACTGTTTTTGGACATTTCAAAATAGCTACTCATTGATTAGGGACGTACCATTGCATTTACGGATAATGGTCGGCGGCAAACTCCTATTGTGTTAGCCTACGTCCTTGACTCCTAGAATTCGGAAACTGCGTCCTTTTCCCGCTTGACATATAGGAACCAGCCAGCCCTAGCAACTTCCCAGTTCCTTACCCGGTGCTAAGTCTTTCAGGGTTCCATAACTGAAACATTTGCGATGCTCTGCGACTGGTGAACCGGCAAGCCACTTTCAAGGGACTCCACTCTTCCAGCCCCGCCACATTTAAAAAGTCTCACAACTGCCTATAGGCTGTTCCTCGACCGCCGATGAGTCGATGTTATCAATTCAGTAAATATGCTCGATTTATATAACGCATATCAACGCATCAGAAAAAACGACAACAAAAAAGTTTAATGCTCTTATTAGCGCGAAACCGAGTCATGTTGTCACGGGTGAGCAGAGCAGCCAGAAACAACAGTAGATGATGTATTTTGACGGTAGAGAGAGTGACTAGCGCATGCATACTAGAATCCACCAGAACAGCATCAACAGGCGGCAAGCCACCAAGTCGCCACTTACTAAAGGTGTGGGATTATTTACCGGTGAACCATACCACGCATTCTCGCAGCTTCCCGCAGAATAAAAATGTCGCTTCATTGTGCTAGTGCACCACTGCAATGAACGAGTAATCGGCCGCAAAACTCCCAGCAGCGCTTTTGCAGCTCCTTAAGGAGTTAATTTTCCTAACACATCGCTCAAACATTAACGCGGGAATCCAGATGGTGTGGTTATCACTCACCATCACTAACTTATACTTCACCGCGGCTTCCATCGTCAGGTTAGAAGAACACACGCTTAATGAGTATCACGGCCGCTTTGCCTCCGATTAAGGGTGAAAGCATCCATATCCATATTTACCGCAGAGGGCATGAATGGGGCTTCATGAAAGACTTTCCCTCCGACATTATGGAAAGGGATCATCCTCTATATTAATGTCAGCATGTTGCTGCATGTGAATCCAAGCTACATTGTGAGTGTGATTATAATGATGATTAGCAAAAGCTAGAAACTGCAGATTCCTGTCAGCTCCTTTATTTCGAAACAAATACTGAGATCTAAAAGAGGACAAAAATGATAGATAATTACTATAAGTCAGATAATTGCTTTATAAGTCACTACACTTATATATACCCGCAGTTAGTTGCATACAGTGACAGGATAATTTTTTATATTAAGGTGCACTGTGTCTTTTTTCAGAAAATAGCTAAAATGAGTACGGAAGAATTTTTCCCTAAAGAAACACATCACCACCATGCACCCCCAAGTCAGAAGAGCGAGGACAGCATTTTTTGAAAACTGATAATAGCGCTATTATTAGAATTACAGTTGCGAAGGGGAACAAGATTTTGCAAGTATTTACATGCACTAGTATTTAGCATTTGGTTTTGTTCGGTTAAATTCATTGCTATACCTATCAGCAATAAAAATCACAGATTAAATAATTTAAAAACAATCATTAGATTTACCTAAAAATAATCTAAATATGAATAGTTTCGAAAATAATCGTTTGGGGACAGCCCTAGTTGCTCGCTCTTGTTGTCATGTGGTCACAATAACAACAAGAACGATTTTACCAACTATTATTAAATCGACCACAATCATAAAAAACATCGCCCATCGATAATTATTTTGAAATGTTCATTTCTACACAATTTAAATGACCTAGTCACAAGTGCTCCGGCCACTGCTCCGGGCGCACTCAACAAAAGGTAAACAAGGGGAAAGTCCGAAGTCAGTTTATAATATCTTGAATAAAGAGATGGAAAACACAAACGAGAATTCCGCAGCAATAATCGCGCCACTTCAGCGAACGAATTCCCTGGTCCGTCCAGGCAACCGGCGTTATTTCACGAAGGTAAACAAGAAGTAGGCAGCTTTCCAACGGGGTTGTTTTGCTAATGACATTAAATGATCGCGGATGATGGAGCAAGGTTAGGTTTTATAATAGCTTTGAATAAAGAGAGAAACCTCAACATGTGTGACGATTGGGCGTCACACATGGTTCCTAACAAGGTCCTCTCAACGCAAACTGAAGGCTTAAGCGATACTTCTTATAACTAAATGTGGGACGCCGCCGGGCTTAGCAACTGCGCCTCCTTCTCTCCCACCGCCTGTTACAGATCTCGTGGGACTTTTCGGCCGCCGGCGCGGCCGGCGAGGTCACACAAGGGGCGTATCAGTCACCAAACATCTACGCATTTCAGTTCTACCGCCTCGAGCGTGCTGTTATAGACCGGGGTCGAGGTCCCTGTTCCCGTGCGTCTCGGGAACTCCGTGTTCCAGAGCGCTCAACATTTGCTTGGTGGCTCTGTTACAGCTGAAAATGACAACTGTGAGCTCGACTATTTAAATCTACATACAACCGCGTTGGAAGTGTTACTAGTTATGAGACTGTCTCTTAATTTGGAAAAGACCTCTCATAAAGCACTTGCATATTGAACATAAATGATGACAAATGGGAAATGTAAGTCTTTTTGATTTTATTGTAGGAGGTAAAAAGTTGAGTGGAGCCCAAAAGAAATTGTCATAACATTTTTGGGTCTTAAATATTATTTGGTGAGGTCGCCAAGTATTAATTTTACTTTTAAATGGTGCAAGAATCCTTGAGTTGTGTTTTGGTTAGTTTTGTTTATTGATGCTGCTCATTTCTTTGGTGGCGTAGAATTTGTAGATAAGGCTTGTATTGGTTGTTTCTTCGGTGGCTCTTGCCAGTCTCGATTCCCACACAGCTCTAACTCCTCTCTCAGGCCTTAGTTTGCCAGTGTTTTTGCTGATGTTCTCATCTACGCCAAACAATAAAAACATTTTTGGTTTTCCACCTTTGCCATCTGAAACTGTCTTTGTTTGCGCCCCAAAACCTTGAGATGTTCGAGACGCACAATTAGTTCAAAAACAAAATTTCTATTGAGTTTTAGAGATCTGACAGGCTCTGAAAATTCACCAGTTACTATACCGCGGCTGTCTGTGATGTATTCAAGAATCAAATGATGTCAAGTTTTAACTTACATATATATACCATTGATAACTGACATACAATCTACTTTTATATTTGTTATTCTTTATATATTAATAGGAGTAGAAGGGGAATGAGATGGCCGATAGCCGGCGAAAAGGGCAGCAAGAATGCTGGTGTGCGTGTTGCGGGAGGAGGGACGAAAGGCATTAACAAAGAGGGAGGTAAGGATGGCAGATGGCAGGATGCAGAGGAGAATTAGAAAGATGAGGAGTAGGAGAGAGCGAACATGGCTTTGGGTTCAGGCACAGGGGCTTCTAAACAGCACTTGCCAGGATAGGGGAAACATCACAATGGGCTACGCGATTTGCGCCGCACGGAGGAAGAGATAGTAGAACACACCTTGTTGGCTGTATCGTGTGATAATATGACAGGGAAACAACCGATATGTCACCTGTAAATCAGAAGATGGAGCTGACATAAAACACCTACAACTCAGAGTAAAAAGGGTCAAGCTGCTTCAAGTTTTGAGAGACATGTTGCTCTGAGAAAAAATTTCGTTTGTTTTTGTTAATAATAGTTATTATTATTATTGCTCGTTGTTGTTGTTGCTGTTATTAATACTAATTTAGTTTGTTATTTGTTGTGAGCGTCGTTTTGCGCAATAATTTGCCAGTGGGTGGTTATGCACCGACTATTGTGTCAGTGGAAGGAGAGACCTGAGCAAAGTTTCTCTTAGAAAACGTCCATGTGAGTTGCAGTGAAGCCGTTTTTAATCCCGTCCCGTATCAGCGTCAGTAGCAACGGGCTCAGAAGCAGGTTTCAGGGGAAGCTGCCGTTGCGTAATTCGTTTTCAAAAGCGCGCCGGCTGTAACGGGCTAATAACAAATTTTGCAAATTATCGCCATTTTGCTAGGCTGCTATCTTGCGCTCGACCTTTCAAAAATAATGGTAGGCCAATGGTACACAGCCGCTGTAGTTTCACTGGGTGCGCATTAACTGCTGCAATACTTCTTGAATAAGTAGAATGAAGCCTACAGGATAATAACACACATCTCACATATGACTTTACTGATTATTTCAAAGAGGAATTGTACAACGAATGTCTTTACATCAAATCAGCTCAGTCACTTTATTTTCTGCATTTTCCAAGTGTTAAACTAAGCAGTTTGAGACGCTTCGTTCATGATATACGTTCATTTGTAGTACAACTAGCTATAGTACACAGAATCTTTAGTTGCCAATCAAATGAGATGAAATACCAGCATAAATATCCAGAAATTGATGAAGCATACACCCTTCGATGCGTTTGAAAAATATCCTTCATCAGCTTCAGTTCCATGTTTCCCAAAACTTGAAAAGATAAAAAAATACATCGTACAGGAAGAAAGTGCGTCGCCTTCCGAGCTGCCGAGCATGTTTTAAAGCTTTTCGTTCTGGCTGGTTTGTTATTATTGCGTGAATCATATGTTGATTTTCCCACGTGCATATAAAAACCATCTCCATCCTCCCATCTTAGTGGGGCAGCCGTTGCAGCTTCATCATCATGGACCGCGTGAGACAGAATTTCAGCATCGTGAGATGAGCACTTGCCCATGACTCTTCTCCAGCGTCAGAGATCACAACTCACAGCAAACATGCGGGTTCACAGGACCAGCCTGGACCTGAACCCGGACTCCGAAGTCAAGCAGAACCTGACCCAGAACCTGGACCCGAAGTCAAAGCAGAACCCGAAGTCAAAGCTGTCCAGCTGCGTCCATAAAGACTTGAAGGTGGATGGATCGGGCCTGTTGGCTCTCAGCCGGTGTTTTCTCAGAGCAACAGTGAGTATCTGTCAGTAACTAGTAAGTTGATCATATTTCAGATGAAAACTAGTTTCAGTTGAATCATTTCTCTGCTGCAAGACTAATTTTCGCCATGTTTGAATTGATAGTTTCGATTTGCTTCCGACTTGTTTTAATAAAAACGTTGTTGAACAATTTCAGTAACTAGCAGTGAAATCATTGAACCATCTTTATTCACAGTAGGGACCAGAACCACTGTGATCTCGCTGTGTGTCCTTTGTCAAACGACTTTCTCCTCCTGATGTGAAGTCAAAGAATGGAGGTGGCTGGGTAAATGTTGTATCAGGAAACCAAGTGTGAACAGGTTTTATTCCAACATGTGTCTACTCTTTTCTCCACATTTCTATGCTCAGATGCACCGATTTAAAAGGACATAGAATTAAAAAAACAAACAGCATGCATGTCCATTTTTTCCCACTAATGAGTGATAAAGCGCGAAATACCAAAAGAAAGTTTCAATAATGGAAAGAGGTTTGCTTTTAATGTTAGTGAATTTAGGCTGCTGCATTATTCATCACATAATTGCCCATGCTGTTCAGTATGTACGAAATCAAATAATGATTACAGAAGTTAAAAACAGCTCAACTTTAAATATTTTGTCTGTAAAATACCACATATTAAAAGCAGTAAATTATTAACACATATACAGAATATAATAAAATCAGGAACTTTGTGACTTTAAAGTTTTGGTAACGTTGCAGCAACTTGGAATACAAGTTACATTTGTAATTGTAGTGTTTCATTAAACGAGGTGGTACACTGCTTGCATGAATACAGAAATTTAAGTAATGAAGCCACCATTGATTTCAGTTTAACATCAATCTACGGAATAGCATTGTTTATCATCTTTTGATCGATTGTTGGGAGAATTAATGATTGCCATCGATTAATCATTAAGAAATGCAGTTAAAAATGACCCCACACCACAGTCAGACCGCTCTTTCTTTCAAACACGCATTTATTTCAACATATTCAATCATCAATCTCTGCAGGTCGCAGTGGTGCACGCGGATGGTGAGGCTCCCCGCCGCTAAAAGCGTTCCAACAGCCTAGCCGTTATGCAGTATACCTAGCCGCCGCCGGCCCTGTTTAGCAGCCCTCTTTTCTGCGTTTCACGAGTTCCGGTAATGAGCTGACGCCGCGGACAAAGAAGCCGACAGACTGTCTGCAATTCATCGTCTGGGAAACCTTTTCATCGACCTACACACGCATCACTCTTTGTAGAGCCCCTCCAGCCATTTTGTTCGCCTGCTTTGCAATCACAGCTCCTCCGCCTTTTGTGCAATGGCGGGTTGAAAGGTAGATTGAAGGAGTTTTAATTAAGCTCTTCAGATGAGTGTTTCAAATGTTACGTCAAGTAGTTACACGGCAGTTTTTTTTATAACAGTTTTAATTTTACATCAAATACCGTATTTCCATTGTAGGAATTCGTTTTAGTGATGACAGACCGACTATTCATCCACTCTATCTATTGATGGATGGATGGATGCATCAGGTATCTGCATACACCCCGTCATCTTTCACACAAACACCTGGCTATCGCTCAAGTTCCTCAAAATCATATTTGTCACTTCAGTCATCATTGCATTCTTTACTCTCTCTGCTGCGCCAAACCCCAGACTTCCTATAAGATGACAAAACATTTCGCGTGAAATTCAAAAATAAGATTTCAACTTTATGATTTGATTTATATAGGTCGTAAAAACAGGATTAATTTTCGCTAATATAGTGCTTCTGCTGGCGTGCACTGTTTGGCCCGATGATTTTCTTTTTCCATCAGCAGCCATGCTGAGACGCGCCGCCGTGACTTCAAAAATAGTTGTTTAGCTTCCCCAAAAAAACAGCAGACTGACATAAATGTATAGGCTAAATATTCCGCCTGTTCGCACCACTCAGCTTCGAACACGTGAAACAAGTCTTTAAGCGCCAATGCGATGAACGCCGCGAATTTTCGCCTTTTCTGTAACAGCAGAAGTGCATGAATGTGCTTTAACTTGTGAATCATGTCGGCCCGTAGTAATAAAAGATCGGAATTACCGCGCGGCTCGTGATCTGATCGTCTAAATCAGCTGCGAAATCATTCTCGTACAATACCTGGTGACACTCGATGACAGTTGGTATTCAGTGTCATACCTGTCCCAGCGCTCAGGTAAACAGAGTGATTGAGAAATATGATCGCTTCTGGGTTATTTGATTTTGATCACACAGGAATCTGCACTGTTCTGTGTCTCACATTGAGTTTCGGATCAGATTACGTGAAAGATTATACTTATACAATCGATCAAAAGACGATTGCTAATGTTCCCCCACAACAACACACACACTAATCTTTCACACACACATAAGACACTCACACACTTCCGTTTCACGGCTACTTTCGTACAAAAAACGTTAGTTTGTCAATGCATTTAGACTCTGTTCACACAAAAAGCCTCTATTATGTGCGTGGCACAAATTGTTGCTTGAAAGCTGAATTTGAATGCAGAGAACTGAAAACTCGAACAATTCAAACTGGCATGCTCAGGTTCACATATAAAAGACTTTCTACGCTATTAAGATATATCCTATAGAAATAGTTTTTCCCTAAGTTTTGAATGGAAATTTGTCTAGAAGTCTAATTTACATTTCTACAATGTACCTGATCTGCGTTTCCATCTGATGGACAGATCTACACGCTTCTGTACGTTTTTCACAGCGATATGGCCGGGTGTGCCTCGCAGTTCGCGGAGAAATAGGATTTTTTTTCACTCTAATTTGATCGCCGCACGTTCCACCACAACTCCGGGGCTCCTATTGCTCGCTGTCTCCTCAATTCGGCAAGCGCCACGCACCCCCATGCGGCTGGGGCTTACGCGCGAGACGGTGCTACACAGAAATGAGTTCACGGTCACTTTTTCCGCTGACTCGACCGAGGTGCACTTGAACCACCCCTTCACCGATTGAAATTCTTTCCGATCGAATCAGTTGACGATGACTCATTTTGGCTCCGACCTCTTTCCTCTCGAATCGAATTTGACAGTTTTTTCATTTTAATGTTTGTGATTTACCGCACTGGTTTTAAAGAACACTGTTGTTGTCGACAGAACGGTTCAGATCTTCTTCAGAGTTTTAAGGAGAGGAAAAGTAGGGGGTCGGGTCCTCAACAACTGTGCTGAACAGCTTGCAGATATTTTTTTAGCTTTTTAGTTTTATCTTTGACTTCTTGAAAATTCCAGATGTTTCATTCGAAAGGCCTAATTAACAAACGGCTGGATGAATTCTCACCACGGATGCTCCACTCGCGCATTCTGGCAGAGTAGGCGGCTCGCGACCAAGTAGCTACAACTAAGCGTGTAGGCTCGAACGTGGGAGCGCTTACTGCATGCACCGCAAGCACGCAAATGCTTGCCACATGCCATTGCGAGTACGAGCACCTGTGCCAGAGCCGACAGCTCCAATCCTGATTATAACAAGCAGCTGGTTGACTAATTGAGTAGTTGGTTATGCGGCCAGCAGCCGGCGCCAGGGAAAGCCCCGATCCCTGTGATGATGTTTTAAATGGAAACAGTTTGTTAAAAAATGCTTACTCTGAAGTAGTAATTTTTGCTTGAGTCCGGCACAACACCTGACTTGTTCTTTGTCAAAAAAAAGTCCAAAATAGGCCCACACAGCCGATGATCTGCCTTTGACAATAGTTGATCTGCAGATGTTGTTAACCAGGTTCGGAGGACGGAAGACCACCGTCGTATTGACTGTGAATATCTACGCCAAAGGCGCTGGGGCTTATTCACGCGGACCAGCTGATGGGAAAGTCGCGATGAGGGCGCGACACAAGATTGAGCTAATTAAAATGGTAGCTTGGCAAATGCGAGCCACGCCTTTCACTCCGGTGAAAATCAGTTTGGAGTACAGGCTGTTGCACTGCATATATAACATCTGACTCTGCATCACCACGCATAACGGGTCCAACATAGTGAGCCCCTAACTTAATTCATTGAATGTGACCTGCCTCAGCTACAGGCTACATCCGGCCATCGTCTTTCAGCCCTTCCAGACCCGCCTATGCTGCACGTGACTCGCCGCTTATAATGCTTGCATTCAGACATACCCGCCTTTACCTCGAGATGAGCGATGTCGGCTGGTTCCACACAATATGCAGATATTATGCACATATTGGATGTTATTACCGTATAACACGCGATTTCCTGCCAATGTTATCTGACAGCTCTGCAAATTTCATTTAATCTGACGCTTTTATTGATTTTATATTCAAAATGCTACCGGAACGCTTGCTAAAATTCTCATAAAAACCAGTTCTCGACGCGATTGAATCATATATTGCTTACAACAACCCGTCCTTGACGTTGACTGAAGTCCGCTTAAAAGGAAGACAAGATCTCCGACAAGTCACGCATCTCGTTTTTGTGAAAGCGTTTTTAAGTCTCATAAGAAAAAGCAGGGGTGTTTGAAAGAGTCCTGTTGAGCCGGTGTGATTGGACTATTCGCGGAATGCACGTGTACTGAGCAGCGGTTTGAGCGGATTATTTTAATAAATCAGCTAACATCATCCTTACCAACGTTTGCAAATGGTTTGGCTCCCTGTGATGGTCAACTTAATGAGCTTTGGCATCCGAATTCGGGTCTTTAACTCGCCACCTGGCTCAATTGTGCAAATATATCCGCGAATAATGCACGCAGCCTGCAGAGTCCAGCAATAATCAGCGCTGTAATACATGAGTTCAGCGCCGGGTCGCGCCCATCTCTAATACCAGTCCACGCTGTCAAATTGCCTACTGTTACAGCACGCTGGACCTTCCGTTGCTCCGGGCCGCAGTGCCCAAATAAAACATTTATGAATAAATCATAAAATCATCAAAACCCTTTTATCAGACTTGTCTAAAATAAGAGGGGGAAATCGTTTTGAACGGATTGCCCGACGCTGGAAGCGCACAAGCTGCCTGCGACAACAGAGAAAAAGGGCTGAACGCGCTGATTGTCTGGCACTGGTAGCGTAATGGTTAAACCGTATATTGGGTGCAGAAGGTATGGTTGACTATCTGTCGCCCTTCAATGGGGTTTGGGGTTGTCTTTATCCACTGAGCATGATATCAAAATTGTACAGCATCTCATTTTAATATGTTTTGTTAAGTTATGCGTTGTTTTGTCACCGTCATGACCGAATAGGAAGCAGCAGTGACATTCAGAACATGGCTGCACAGACCTTGTAAAACAATGGGAAGTGAATGGGCCACTTTGACTATGGCACTGGGCTGAGGGGGTGGAGTGTGCGGTTGGGGGTGCGGGGGGGGAAATCAGAAGTGCTGGTGTCCAAACTTAAAGTACCTTACCGACAGATTTTACACTATTTTTTCTGTGATAAAATGCTGGCGAATGGCGTACGGGAACCGGCGACAGACCCACCATTAATCAAAATAAAATATTATTCCAATCATTCAATGAAAACTCCAACCAATCCTGAAGTGCTCGTCTCGGCGATCTGGGCCTTGACTTGCATTGGAGGCGGAGGGAATGAAGGGGCGTGTCTAGTGAGAAAAAAAAATTTATATTCAAATAATTTGCTGTAAGCTTCTGAAACGCAAGATCGCAAAGGTTGCTTTAAGTCGGCCCTTTTTGAAAAAAGCGATTGCCCCCTATTAATCTAATATCTGGTTGTTTGGGGCAGCAAATAACCGTATCAAACATTTGCGATGACTGCCGCGAGTTCTACAGCTTTGTTCCACCATCTTTGCAGAATTGCTGGTTCGCTCGCGGTTTTCCAGTACGGGAACCGGCCCTTTAAGGTCATGCCACAGTATTCCAACGGGATTCGGGGACTTTGACTAGCCTTTGCCACCCAGAGGTGGACTTGCTGGTGTGTTCTGGACGACACCCGCCGCAGAACAAGCGGCGCTTCAGCTTGATGTCACCAACAGATGGATCGACACCGTCCAGATTTTGGTAGACAGTTCATGGCCCCATTTACCGCCACCAAGTCTTCCAGGTCCCGGCGAACGGCCCCAGACGATAAGCCCCACCCGCTGGTCTGGGTCAACGTCGTTGTCGAGGGCGGGCGGCAACGATGCGCTGATTTCACGCTGGCGTCTTCACAGCAACCTGGGTACCCCCAAGGCCTCTTCACACCGGACAGATGCGATTAAACCGCACAAACTGTAAATACTGAGGACTGGGGCATTCACGCATTTGTTTATACACACCCAGCTCCGACGCTGTTCAGTGAAGATGCAAGAACAATCTTGCACCGCTCGGTGAGAAGACACGGTAGTGACGGAGGGAGTGGGAAACAACTGACGGGGAACAGCTGATCTCACCGCGGGAGATGTGCCATTAAATGGGGATTTAAAAAACGCACACCTGCAGTTAATAACTGCACGGCTTCAAACGGGGAAAACGATGTTACTTCAGTTGGGGATACTATTGCTTAAATAAGCTGCGACATGATAGACACCTGCCTTATGATGCAGTAACAGCGACCAAGCGACACTCTCTTTCCTCTCTTGCTTGCAACCGTTTCGTGACGGGCGCGTCAGAGCGCTCTCGATTGGTGGATTGCGCATCTGTCGGATGCACACGCCAAGAAATGGACCCCAGTTCGAAAAAAATAAACGTCAGAAAATCGCAAGACGGAATTTTGTCACTGATGTGAACGCCCCGCTGACATGATATTAATTTGATTAAAGCTTTGCCGCAGCGAATCTTCGACAAAATACTGAGTAGGTGTGTAGCCTTTTACTTTCCGGAGGCGCTTGATTGCTTCTCATGATCGCTGCGCGATATCATCGCTGTGCGTCGCCATTAATCGGCAAACATCGCTACACACATGACAGAAACAGAAAAAGAATACCCTTTACGCTTTGGTCACTGGAAGTGAGATTTTTCAACAATTCAATGTATTGCTTTGTATTAACCCACCTCTTTGGTTGATCGGCCAGGATCAGTACCTACCGGCGGGGTGCCAAAAAATAGGCCAGGTCGGGTCGATATAGGTACTTCGCCCTGTTTTATCTGTAGGATAAAAACGTGATTCCAAATTGGGAAACGGGCTTTACATTACCACCAATATATTTGATTGTTGGTATGATGTTTTCTGAAATGCCATATTGTAAATTTAAGACGGCCGGCTAGTTCGCCTTGGGGACTCAGTTCGTTAGCGGGGATTTTCCTCGGGTCGGCGATTACCATGTTGCATTATTGCCAAACTAGCCAAACAGGCCAAGAATGAGAATCCAGGTTACTTGCCTTCGATTCACCGGGGTAGGTGAGGATACATCTTCCCCACAATTTTGCCAGTTTACCATTTTTGCACGAGGAGCTGGATATGCTTCATCAGATCAAATATGTATTAAAAGCTTTATCTTCGTGAATCCTTACGTTTCCGACCACGGTTAGCTTGAGGTACTCGTAGTCTCACGCAGGCTTAGGCCCGGCGTTGTTCACGTTGTCCAACGCCAGCGCTCGTGCACCTGTAGTTCACCTGCTTGTTGCTGAATGGACCGAGACCTGCGTTGCAGGCGATCATCCTGCCAGCGAAACCGGATCAGAGCCCCGCTTCACAACTCGACGCTTCCGGCTAAACAGACTCTGATTCGAATCAAACAAGTTTTTGTGGAATGCGCCTTACTACTCCCGGCTGGGGGCCTTCACCTTCCAAAGTTCAACTTTGTCCTTCGTCAGTCCACAGAAGGCTCTCCCAAAAAGTCTTGGGGATCATCAAGATGCTTCTGGATGTCTGAGACGCCCTTTTGCTCAGCAGTGGTTTTGTCTGAAGGCCATGCAGCCATTTTGCCCCCCAGCTCTTCGGAGGGAGTCGTCGAACACTGACCTACTCCGTGCAGGTCTGCAGTTCTTGGATGTTGTTCTGTCCTTTGTCTCCTTGATGAGTCGCCGCCGGCAGGCCTTGGGGTGGGCTCTCGCAGGGTAGGCAACTCCCATGTCTCACCACTGTCCCATGGCTCCACCGTTTGCGGGATACGGCTTCACTCGTGGTCCTTAAAGCTTTAGAAATGGCTTTGTAACCTTTTCCAGACGTTGCATCTCAATTACTTTAATTTCAGTACCTTACTGAATTTTTGATCACAACATGTCTAGCTTTGAGTGACCTTGGTCTACTAAACTTGTCGCAGGTCCTATAAGTGATTCTCTGACCGGAGAACAGGTGTGGCAGTAATCCAACCTGGGTTGAAATCAGTCAGCATTTTGATAAACTCGCAGTTAATTTGCGTTTAACAGGTGGGCAATCACTTTTCAATAATAGGGACCATGGAGGTTTGGATCCCCCAATCTTCATTCAAAATCTGCATTTCTGTTTACTCTGTGCACTTTGACTCACATTGTAATTTGTTTGATGATCTGAAACATTTGTGTGACAAACATGCAAAGCAAGATTGTGAAGGGGCAAACACTTTTTTCACACAGCTGTATAACTTTACAGGAACCTGTGCAATGTTCCTGGCATTTTTTAGCATATGTCTTCACTCTGATTTATTGGGTCCATCCTCTGTTCTCCTCTGTTTATTTCATGTACTATTTTCCTGTGCCTGGACACACCACTCTTTTTTCATCGGCTCACGATGGTCACCATGTCGTATTCACAGACTGGGTGTCATGTAATTGACGGGTGTTTTGTTAGCTCAAGGAAAGGACACAACATAAGAATGGTAACAGACAAACAACCGCAGATGGTGTCGCAAAAGACCAGCACGAGACGGAGGCGGGACAGCAGTCAATCAGTCACTTGGTGCTGAGGCCCTGGAACAGATTGCTCAGAAATGGAAAAGGGATCGGGGCACAGCCCCATCCATTTGATGGGACTCATGTCTGTAAACTAACCAATATGAATTGCTTGTGTGTATTCTTAAAACATGCCATTTCCAGCTTTCTCTGTGGAGCCTGTTTCCAGTTGTAATAAACAGGATTAAATCCATGCCATGCGCACAGTGAAAGAATGAAAGCGTCTGCTGCTCGCCTTGAGGAAAAGCCCAGAGAAACTGGACTCTGATCAGCGCCGCTAGCTTCCACGCACTGCCCACTGCGCGCAGGGCGCCTGTGAGCAGCAGAGCCAAAACATCAGGCTGACCACAGTCCACTAGCTACGAGCAAGTCCAGCGCCGACCTATGACACTACTTTAAAACTGCCATAAAGTGAAATAAAGTGTTGTTCCAGGCAACCACATGAAACCATTACTGACACAATGAATTGAGAGCTTTCTTCGCAACATCGCTGTGTCTACTGTATAATTTTTGGGTGTCTAATAAGTGTGTTCAGATGTTAATTAGCTTGATGATCATGCGGCACGGTGGATATTGGCGGCTTGAGTGCATGAGAGTCGCTTATATTCATTCATTGCACGCAATGTCTGTTATGTTGTGGTGTTTCATTTAAACATTAACTGTGTTTTTTCTATGACGTCACTGCTGATTTGTTTGAGAGCGGTGCCAATATTACTGAATGTTTGGATACCTACTACTGTTGACTATTACTGATGTGGTGAACGCACCAATATCTCGTGGTCTGTTCTCGTGTTAACAAAGTAATGTTGTATTCAAGAGGAGATGTTATTCTTTGGTTAGAGCATAGATGATGTTCTGTAAATGTAAGACTAACAGTTTTCCTTCTTAAAGTGTCTTTCAGATGGCTTTGAAACTGCTTTACCTTTCTCTATTTCTGTGTTCCTCAGCAGAAGCTGTTGGTGATTGCTGTGGTTTTATTTTAGTGGAGTTCACGAAGGAAGCACCCAGAGCCCAATACAGGAAACCAGAGACCAGCCCTCGACAGTGTGTGAGGAAGCTGGAATGACAACAAGGGCACATGGGCCAGGTGTAAACAGTAATGTGATGGTGATGTGTAACACTGCCAAATACTACTCAGCCAGCATGAGAACCCACACAGGAGAAAAACCATAAGCTGTGATGAATGTGAAGACAGAGAGAAACCTTCGTTTCGTATTGGAATGTGGAAAAAATCAGTGTCAAGAAAAACATAGACCAACACATGAGAATCTCACACAGGAGAGAGCAGCTTCGTGATGAATGTGACAAAAATTTCGTTTAAAGGAAAGCTTAGACAAACACAAGAATCTCACAGGAGAGAAACTATCTGCTGTGTTCATTGTGGACAAGATTTAGTCTAAAGATAACCCTGTCCACCAATAACACATGAGAATCCACACATTCAGATTGCAGAATGTGATCAGAGATTTATTAAATGTCAGTTCAATTGCAATTGAGAGTTACACAGGCAGACGATTCAGCCGTGTTGAATGTGGACAAAGATTTAGTCAAAAAGGAAACTTAAACCGCATATGAGAAGCCAATATTGTGTAAAAACTTATTCAACTGTGATGAATGTGACAAAGATTTATTTCAAAGACACCTTACTTACCAACACACAGAATCCACACAAGAGAAAACCTTATTCAGTTGTATCAATGTTAGCAGAAGTCAAAAGTCAGCAATCAACACATGAGAAGCCATTGACAGGAGAGACCTTATTCACCTGTGATAAATGTGATAAAATTTCACTTTAAAGACATGCTTAGATGAACACATGAGAATCCACAGGAGAGTTCATCAGCTGTGATGAATGTGGACATTCGTCAAAAGAACCTTAAACAAATGACATGAGAATCCACACCAGGAAGGAGAGACCATTCAGCTGCAAGTGGACAGAGATTCAGTCAAAGGGATCCCAAACAAACACATGAGAATCCACACAGAAGCAAACCATCTCAGAGTTTGTATGAACATTTAGATGGAATACACGAAAAAGCAGACATGCGTGTCCACATGAAGCGGATATAACGGTTGCAGGATTTTGAAACAAATCTGTCAATAATGTATTCAGTGTAGATATGCTGTTAGAAGAATTGTGGGATTTTCCATGAAATTCTCTAGATAAATTGCATCAATTAACTCTAATTAAGCTTTGAGGCTATACCACACTGAGCTCAGCCATTTTATCATAATGCATTCAAGTATATTTCGAGTAATTTCAGACTTCTCGCCTTTCTGATTGACCAGAAGAGTCTCACTCCCGTACTGCCACCCGTTTCTTTTTACAATATCGGTTACAGGCTGAATGGAAGTCTGATGTATGTGAATGAAATTTGAATATACACATGTGACAACCTGGTACTTGGTCAATGAAAGAAAAACTCAAAATTGTGACAGAAATAACCTGAATCTGACAGTAATGATAAATAAAATTCTATGAAAATTAACCAATAAGTCAGACTTGCCCTACGCCAACAGAATTATTTTAAAAATAAACCATGAAACAGTTCCCGGAATGATGAAAATTTCACATCGAAAATACACAGCTTGGAAGGTTTGAGCCCTCGCTATTTCCAAATCTCTCAGGAGATTGGAAAAAGTTCTGTTTGTCAGCTTGTTACGCCCCATCGGATCCCTGCGACAGACCGGGTTCATTTTACTAAGCGTTCAGATAGGCTTATTTTGTACTGACACACCAGCAACTGTATTTGGGTTTCATCTCTTTATTCAAAGCTACACAGCTAACTGACCAGCTTCATCACGGTCATATGTAACATGCTGCCTTGCTTTTTGTTGACACCTTGTCCGTTGGCGGCAGCCACAGACTCTACTGCCACACTCTGTATTGCATCATTCATTAAATTAGTATAAAAATAATTGCTTTTGGACAAAACAGCTACTCTATTACCCGATGTGTACCATTGTGATGCATCGATGTACACGAATTGGTACACTCCTTATTGTGATAGGTGTTGTTACTAATGATCTCGTTAACAGCCGTGGACTTACATATGGTGGAGCTCACGTTTCGCCAGTTCTACCAATCAAACATCTACGCATTTCGCCCCTAGGAACCCAAAAAGACCCGCCCGAGTAGGAATAAAAGTGTTGGGTAGGAACTGTGGCTGAGGTCCCTAGTTTATACGTCGATGTAAAATCTGGTTCTCTGAAAGGTTAAAGGAATCTGCTCCTACAGTCTGAGTTAACCTGGAATGTATTTTTGGTGGTTTCCTGTTCCAGACATAACTGAAAAAAGTAATAAAAATGACAACTGTGTGTGCTATATATATGTATATATATATATATATATATATATATATATATATATATATATATATATATATATATATATATATATATATATTATATGTGTGTGTCTAATATATATATATATATATATATATATGTATATGTATGAAAATGAATGAGTGAAATGAAAAATATTTTATTCATCCCAGTTTAAGGAAATTCAGCATTGTTAAGCTCACTCTTTAAACAATATGCTTTATGAAATTATAATAAAATAAAATCAGTTTGTCAGTGTATGTATGTATATATATATATATATATATATATATATATATATATATATATATATATATATATATATATATATAAATAAATTTCTTCCACTTACTTTCTGTTCCACATCAAAACCATTGCTGTATGTGTTAGTTTCTGTCTAGCTATTGCATCTTCTTTAAGACTTTTGGGAATACTTGTAATGGGATGAGACAGTTGAACTTGAAGGTAATCCGTTTTGGGGGTAACACGGCATTTCAGAAAAGGGATCATCATACCAAATCGCAAAACATGGTGGTGGTAGTGTGATTGTCTGGGGGCTGTTTAGCTACTTTTAGGACCTGAAGACACTTGCCGTGGTAAATGGAGCCATGAATCTCTGCCCCTACCCAAAATACCTGAAGCGAGAATGCACCGGCCATCTGTTTGTGACTCAGCTGATGTAAAGTACTTTGGGTTCCTGGTGCAGCAGGATCAATGGTCCAAAACAAAACACCCCCACCAGCTGAATGGCTTAAGAACAACAAAACGAAGACACCTTGGTGCGGCCCAGTCAAGTCCCCACCTGAATTCGATGCCAGGCATGACCTTAAAAAGGCTAAAAAATGCCCCCCCCCCCCCAGTGGTGAATTACAACAATTCTGCAAAGATGAGTGGAACAAAATTCCTCCACAGCGCTGTAGAAGACTTCACTGCCAGTTGGTCACAAACACTTGATTGCATTTGTTACCCCCCCTGAGTGTTCTAACCAGCCATTTTGTTTAGGGCAATCACTTAAATTACACAAGGGCCATTTATTTTGACCTCTCTCCCTAAAACTTCATTTAAATGTGTATTTTTTCTGCTATTTTTGTGCCCACGTTTTGCTCTCAAATTTAGATTTGTTTGATGATCATCTGATGATTTTTACACAACTGTGTGTATGTGTATATGTATATATATATATATATATATATATATATATATATATATATATATATATATATATATATCAGTAAAAAATAAATACAAATAAATACGATATTTGTCTGAGTTATTTAAAAGTTCCCCAACACAACCTAATTTATGTAATGGGGTCATAACTCCATTAAAAAACAACAGTTGATTTTCGACGAATGACCTCAGTAATCTATTAGATTTACCCCTCCTAACATACCAGTTTGCCGCTTGCATGAGTCTAAATCATAGGTGCTGCGGTCCTTGCAGGATAACTTGCTTATGCTCTTGCTTTTGAAAAGACATGGTTAAGATCAATCAATTTGCTCCAACAATCTTCCGCAAAGACTTGACATTTCTAAGGTGAGGTAATTGCATGTAGCTGAAGTGAACTCCTGTCTTTTAATATAAAAACAAAAAGACCCCGAATTTAATTTAAATGGTAGCAAGAACCTGAGGTTTGCTCTGGCCATTTCTTAGTTTGTTGATGTTGATCGCTTCAAGAGAAATTGTAGATAAGGCTTGTATTGCTGCTTGTGCCCCTTAAGTTAGGCTTTCGCCTTTGATTCCATACTTTGACCTTCTCTCTGCTTGTTGCGTTTTGTTTATGCCTTGATTACGCCGATTAATAAAACCATTTTACTCTTCCATTTTTTGTTAACAAACCAGTCCTTTGTTTGATGCCCCATCAACTTAGCAGAGTTGACGTATTCATTTAGTCCGCTTGGACGGGTCTGTACTGAAACAAACCCCCCCCCGGATCATAAGGGTTTTTGATTTGATTGAAACTCCGCCACCTATTCTATATTGGAGTTTTGTGGACCTGAGGCCCCCGAAATTCTGCGGTTGCCCGCACAGCCTCACCTGTTGGATGTCCTATGTGTCTCTTTATCTTATTTCTGTCTGTTTTGTTTCTGTGCAGACCTTGGCCCACCATGCGCTCGTATTTCCTAAGTTCTCCCTGCACCTGGCATGTTATGTTGGAGTCAATAAAAAGATTAAAAATGGATTTTATTCGTGAAATACTTTACTATCAACAAATGTCTTTGAAGGCGATCACATGTTTGGGGCAAAAAAATTAAATGATTTCAGTCAAATCACATAATGCGAAAGGGATTTTGACTTGAACTTTTAAAAGGTCAAAAAAAAAAAAAAGAGGAGACACTTGGATGCAGCGGCAAGCTCCCTGTCCACATGGATGTGTCCAATCGTGAGCCTTGACGCACGGGGATGCACAGACGGATTTCCTGCTGAGATCTACACGGTGATCTCCCCCACACTCCAGAGCCTTACATTAAGAGGAAAAATTGGCGAGAGGAAATCTGTCTGAAAAAAAACAGCTGATAAAAAACATAGATTGATCAACGTCTCATAGGATTTTAACTGATTTAACATTTAATTGTTGACTGAACTGTCAGATGTTCTGGAACAAGACAAAAGAATACAATTTGTCGATTAGTCTCTGCTCTGTTGCAAAACTGGGAACAACTGTTTACAGGACTATATATATTTCATAATACAAGTGAGTTCAAAGATGGAAACAACAGAATCAACGCTGATTCATGTACCGACGCTTGACTTGGAGTGAGATTCCCGTTCCTGTTAGCAGTTGCCTCTAGTTATTACGTTAAACCTGCTGCAGGAATCAAACGCCCAGAAAACAGATTTTCGAGGCTAGCAACTATCTACCAAGGTCTTTTATAGCTGATTGGCTTGCGGCCTTTTTCAAAAATATCCAAAATAAATTTTACCTGAGAAAGTCTTCCATTATCTTGAGTAATGAAGAAAAGAAAACATTAACTAATGTATTGTTGACCATATTTTAAGGATCTACAGTGCTCATATTTACTTAGAGGTGTTTATTTTACTTGCCTATTTAAGTTGATCTATAAGTTGCATTTATTAAGATGTAATACATAAAAGAGTCAAAGAACAACAGAAAAGAGGGATTTCCCCCCCCACCTGGCCCAGCAAATCATTTAAAAAAATGGCCATACAACACAAGGAGCAACATCCTTGCCAGCACGAAAGGGGCAGAAAGTGGAGCTGTATTCATTGACGCCCAGGGCTTAGCGCTGAAAAAACCGCAGTTCCTCTATCATCCACTAGAGGTTGCTGTAAAACAGCAGATCTCCCTAGACCCCCCCCCCCCCCCCCCCCCCCCCCCCCCCGCCCATGCGTAATAACAATAGAGAAATAATCATGTTACCACAGATTATAAAAGAACCAAAAAAAACAGCAAGTATTAACAAAAAAAAAAATAATCTGTTAACAGCAGAAGTAAACATGTTTGTATTATGGGAAAATAACATCATAACAAGCAGAAAACAGCTAATAGCTATAATAAACATGTTTACAGCAGAAATAATCATGTTAACAGCAGTATTAATCATGTTAACAGCAGAATTAATCATGCTTAACAGCAGAATTAAACAAACGTTCACAGCGGAAATAATTATGTTTTAACAGCAGAAATAAACATTGTCACAGCGAAATAAACACTTTTACAACGGAAATAATCATTTTTACAGCAGTAATAACATGTCTACAGAAATAATCATAGCTAACCGCAGAAATAAACACGTTCACAGCGAAATAATCATGTTTACAGCAGAAATAAACATGTTTTCAGCATATGTTTACAGCAGAAATAATCATACAACAGCAGAAATAAACACTTTACAACGGAAATAATCATCTTTACAGCAGAAATAAACATGTTCACAGCAGAAGCAAACATGTTTACTGTTAAAATTCCAGCTGAAAACATTTTTTTTAAATCATCTGCTCTGATTTCGCTAGTAACATGGGACAGCTCACATTTTTAATTTTTAATTATTATTGTGATACTTTTCGAATCTAAAATGTTTTAACAACAGAATTTTGTTTCAGCTGAAAATAAATACTGATCATACTTGGCATGGCGTGATGCTCATTGCTTACTGGTCTAATGTTCTTTATCTATTTATTTATTATTTTTCTAATCTATTTATTAAGTAATTTATTTGTGAATTATGGTCTTCTATGTTTCCATGATGTTGTTACCATTGTGCGCTAGTCACAATTGTTATAAACAGATGTGAATTGAATTGTTCTCGAGATACCAAAATCATCTCTTATAATTTCAAAAACAGGTTGTTTTATTACAATACATTATAATTTCCATTCACATTCTGGGATAAAAGTATAGATATCTGACAGAATACGAAAATAAGCGATCATTTTTCATGAATGAATGACTTAATTTTTGCCACACTCAATAACAAAACATTTTGCAACATAACCTATTTTACTTATCTTTAATAAACATACTTACCAGATAAATAATAATTCGTTGGTATTCGGAGATGAAATGGATCATTTTTGACAACAAAATAATTACCCAAGGATAAAAAGCATTGCCATTTACAGCCACAGCAAATTTTTGGTTTGCACAACTAAGCTGTGAGAACAAAGATACCAAAGGCATTCATTTTAAACATTTGGTTGTTCTCTCTGTCAGGTGTAACAAATACACAACATGTTTATCCTTCCTGCTGATGGTGTTTATATCATTGCTATACTCACTTTAATTTGTGAAAGTTTTACTGTGTCACATGGTAGAACTCATATGAAAAATTCAAAATACATTGGGAGGATGAAGGAAGTCATTATACCTTTTTTTCTTCTTCTTTAATGGTTCTTGCACGTAGGCAGGTTCTTGATATTTGAATAATAATCTTTTATGTAGGCGGGGTGTAGTGTATTCAGAAATAATCCTCAAAATTATTTCATTTCAAAAAAAGGAAAAAAAACGCTGTTATGAAATTTGATAAATCAAAAAATCTTTGAAAGACAGTGACCGGTTGTTTGAAATAAATATTAAAAAAACAAACACACAAAAATAAAAAACAAGTAAAAAAACTACGATGGGGCCTACAAAGCAAAAAATTTTGGGGAGCAACACTTCAAGGCATCAATGGCATCAGGTGCTTCTCTAATGTTCAAAAAAGGCTCTATACAATTCGTTGACAAGCATGTTGGTCCACTGTTCATGTGAAAGATGCTCTAACTCTTCTGGGACAGTATTTGTTTTAAAATTACTTAACTACAATTTAAAAAGTAATATTTTAATTAATTAAATTATAATTTTGTGAATTTTTATTTATTACTAGTTTCTTTATTCTCTTGTTATTTGAATTACTATTGTGAATGTGAAAAGTTACTATTGGTAGAGACATACATGTGGAGACAAGCTGGTGGAGACATACTGGTGAAAAGATACTGGTGGAGACTTAATGGTGAGACAAGCTGGTCGAGACATAATGGTGGAGAGACACTTCGTGGAGTATATTAATGGTGAAATGATACTGGTGGACATACTGCTGGCATAATGGTGAAGAGATACTGAAGAGACATAATGGTGAAAGCAGGAGACAGTTGGTGGGAGACATAATGGTGAAAAGATACTGGTAGAGACTTAATTGATGAAGACCAGATCTGTACCTTTTCCACCAGGACCAACTCACTTACCACTCATTTTGTAGGGTTTCTTAGTAGGATTAGAACTGGTCACCTCTGGACCACCAGTATCTCTCCACCATTAAGTCTCTACCAGTATCTTTTCACCATTATGTCTCCACCAGCTTGTCTCCACCAGTATCTTTTCACCATTATGTCTCCACCATTATGTCTCTTCCAGTATCTCCTCACCATTATGTCTCCACCAGCTTGTCTCCACCATTATGTCTCCACCAGTATCATTTCACCATTATGTCTCCACGAGTGTCTCTCCACCATTATGTCTCGACCAGCTTGTCTCCACCATTAAGTCTCCACTTATCTTTTCACCAGTATTGCTCTACCAGCTTGTCTCCACATGTATGTCTCTACCAATATTAACACACCACATTCACAATAGTAATTCAAATAACAAGAAAATAAAGAAACTAGTAATAAATAAAAATTCACAAAATTATAATTTAGTGAAATAAAATATTACTTTTAAATTGTAGTTAGAAATAATTTTAAAAAAACAAAACAAAACTAACTGTCCCAGAAAAGTTAGAGCATCTTTCGCATGAACAGTGGACCAACATACTTGTCAACAGGTATAGAAGCCTTTTGAACATTAGAGAAAACACCTGATGCCAGTGATTGCCTTGAAGTGTTGCTCCCAAAATTTTTGCTTTGGAGCCCCATCATGGTTTTTTTTTTACTTGTTTTATTTTTTGTGTGTTTGTTTTTAATATTTATTTCAAACAACAATTCAAAGTCACTGTCATGTCTTTCAAGATTTTTTTGATTTATTGTCAGCCTCATCAAATTTCACTAACAGCTGATTTTTTTCCCTTTTTTTGTTTGAGGGTATGAATAATTTTGAGGATGACTGCAGATCAATGTACACCCCTACACCTGGATCCACTCTACCACTACCATAAAGGTTAATATTCAAATATCAAGAGGAGCCTTATACCGTTAAAGACCATTAAAAGAAAAAGAAGAAAAAAAAAAACCTGTGGCCATGCATCACTAATGTATTTTGGATTTCTTCATATAGTTCTACATGTGACTGGTAAAACTTTCCTGATCAAGGTGAATGCCTCTAATGATAATAAACACCATCAACAGGAAGGACAAACATGTTGTGTATTTGTTACACCTGACAGACAGAACAACCAAATGTTTAAAATGAATGCCTTTTTGGGATCTTTGTTCTCACAGCCGCATGTAGTTGTCACAAGCCAAGAGGGGTGCCCTCTTGTGGCTGTAGATGGTAATGCTTATCCTTTGGGTAAATTATTTTGTTGTCAAAATGATCCATTTCATCTCCAGATACCAACAAATTATTGCTATCTGGTAAAAACATGTTTATTAAAAGATAAGTAGATAAATAAATTTATGTTGCAAAAATGTTTTTGTTATTGAGTAATAACAAGAAAAGCAAGTCATTCATGTCATGAAAAATGATCCTTATTTCTACACAATGAGATAAACTATTCCATTATCTCAGATATCTATACTTTTTATCCCAGAATATCGAGATAAATTATAATGCTGTGTAATAAAAACAACCTGCTATGGAAAATTATAAGAGATGATTCTGGTATCTCATGAAAACAATTCAATTCACATCTATTTATATAGCACGTTTCCAACAGCCTCATTTGACTAAAGCACTTTACAATGGTACCAGCATCATGGAAACATAAATAAAACAGACACCATAATTCACAAATAAAATTGCCAATAAATTAGATTAGAAGAAAATAATAAATAAATGAATAAGAACATTGAAAAAAAAAAGACCAGTGAAACACCAGTAAAATAAGAAAAAAACATCACATAATAGAAGTAACATGCCAAAGTATGATCAGTATTTATTTTCAGCTAAGGAGATAAATTCTGTTGTTAAAACAATTTTAGATTTGAAAAAAGTATCATCAATAATAATTAAAAATTAAAAATGAGCAAGCTGTCCATGTTACTATGAAATCAGACAGATGTTTAAAAAAGTGTTTTCAACAAGGTTTAACAGTAAACATGTTTGCTTCTGCTGTGAACATGTTTATTTCTGCTGTAAAGATGATTATTTCCGTTGTAAAAGTGTTTATTTCTGCTGTTAACATGATTATTTCTGCTGTAGACATGTTTATTTCTGCTGTAAACATGATTATTTCTGCTGTAGACATGTTTATTTCTGCTGTAAACATGATTATTTCTGCTGTAGACATGTTTATTTCTGCTGTAAAGATGATTATTTCCATTGTAAAAGTGTTTATTTCCGCTGTGAACGTGTTTATTTCTGCTGTTAACATAATTATTTCCGCTGTTAACGTGTTTAATTCTGCTGTTAACATGATTAATTCTGCTGTTAACATGTTTATTAATACTATTAACATGATTATTTCTGCTGTTAATATGATTATTTCCGCTGTGAACGTCTTTATTTTTGCTGTAAACATGTTTACTTCTGCTGTTAGCATGATTATTTCTGCTGTACACATGTTTATTAATACTGTTAACATGATTATTTCTGCTTTGAAGTTGGTCTTTTTAACATGGGAGTCTAGGGAGATCTGCTGGTTTTGCAGCAGCTCTAGCGGATGAGGGGAACTGCAGTTTTCAGCACTTCAACATGGGCTCCATTTAACTCCACTACTTTATTTCCTGCCTTTTATTACTGGACAAACTGGTTAATCCTTGTGTGTATGGCCATTGTAATGGTTACTGAGGCCAGGTAATACACCACATCCCTCTTTTTCCTGTTAATTCTTGACTCTTTGTGTATTATCTTAATAAATGCAACTTTTGTAGATCAACTTGGAAAGTAGGGACCAAGCAAAACAAACACCTTCTAAGTACAAATATGAGCACTGTAGATATCCTTAAAATATGTCAACAGTACATTAGTTAATGTTTTCTTTCTTCATTGCAAAAAGATAATAAAGACTTTCTTGTTAAAATTAATTCCCCAAGAGTTTCTAAGAAAAAGACCACAAGCTAATCAGCTATAAAGACACGTTAGTCAGTAATGATGGATTTCTACTATAATCTGTTTTCTGGACGTTTTAGTTCTGCAGCAGGTTTACATGTAATAACTAGAAACAACTGTAACAGGAACAGAGATCTCACTCCAAGTCCTGCAGCGGTCAGTTTTCATGAATCAGCATTTTAATTCTGTTGTTTCCATCTTTGATGAGCTCACTTGTGACATGAAATGTGTTATAGTCCTGTAACAGTTGTTCCCAGTTTTAACAGCAGAGCAGAACTAATCATTAATGTGATTATTGTTTCTTTTGTCTTGTCCCAAGACCTCTGACTGTTCAGTCAACATTAAAGTGTCGCAGTTATCTATGAGACGATGATCAATCTATGAAACTTTATCAACTCGTTTCACTGATGAACAGATTTCCTCTCATGAAAATCTTCCTCTTAATGTAAAGCTGTGGAGTGTGGGGAAGATCTCGTGTAGATCTCAGCAGGAAGTCCATCTGTCCATCCCACGTCATCAAAGCTCCTGATTGGTCCTCCCATGTGGCCTGAAGCTGCCGCTGCATCCAGCCGAGTGTCTCCCCCTTTTTTTTTTTTTTTTTTGACCTTTTAAAGTTCAAGTCAAAATCCCTTTCACATTAATGTGACGGCTGAAGTCATTTAATTTTTTTACTAAACATGTGATCGCCTTCAAAAAGACATTTGTTGATGAAAGTAAAGTATTTCACAAAATAAAATCCATTTTAATCTTTTTTATTGACTCCAACACAACATACCAGCTGCATTCACAAAGAACTTAAAATACAACACATGGTGGAGCCAAAGATCTGCACAAGTAAAAAAGACAGAAATAAGATAAAGACCCATAAGAACCCACATCACAGATACAGACTGCACGACAACTCGCAAATTTTCAGAAGCCTCAGGTCTAAAACTCAATATAAATAAGAGTGAAATTTTGTGTTTCAAATCAAATCAAAAGATACTTTATTGATCCCCGAGGAAATTCATGTTTCAGTACAACCCGTCCAAGACGAGACTAAATGTTACGTCCCAGCTCTGCTAGGGTTGTGGAAGGCAAACAAAAAGACTGGTTTCAGATGGCAAAGGTGGAGTAAAAATGGTTTTAATGTCCGACGTAAATCAAAGGCATAAACAAAAACACTGGCAAACTGAAAAGGAGAAGGGTTAGAGATGCTCAAAGTAATGAAATCAAAGACAGGGAAAGCCTAACTTAAGGAGCCACAAGGGAAAACAACCAATACAAACCTTATCTACAATTTCTCTTTTTAAAGGAAACGATCAGCATCAATAAACTAAAAGCTAACCAAGACACAACTCAGGGTTCTTGTTCCATTTTAGGGGTAAAATTTCAAGGATAACTTTCTTTTTTTCAGCCTGGACCTTATTTTTAGGAGTTCATACAGTACATGCATTACCTCACCTTGGAAATGTTGTCAAGCTTTGCAGGAAGATTGTTGGCATAGAATTGATTGATCTTAACCATGTCTTTCAAATAAGAGCCGCTAAGAAGGCAAAAATGTATCCTGCAGGACCCACGGCACCCCCTACACCCAGAGTTTAGACTCATGCCAACAGGGAGGAGATTTGCTTATGTTAGGAAGGCCAAATCTAATAGATACCTGAGGTCATTCGTCCTATCAGCTGTTGTTTTTTTAATAGGTTATAGATGCTTGACCCCATTACATAAATTGGGTTGTTGGGGCTTTTTAAATAACTCAGACAAATATCGTATTTATTTGTATTTATTTTTACTGATATATATGTATATATATATATATATATATATATATATATATATATATATACACACAGTTGTGTAAAAATCATCAGATGATCATCAAACAAATCTAAATGTGAGACAACGATAACACAAATAAACAGAAAATGCCGTTTTTAAATGAAGATTTTTTATTTTTTAGGGGGGGGGGGGTCCAAACTTAAATGGCCCTGTGTGACAAAGTGATTGCCCCCAAACCTAATAACTGGTTGGGCCATCTGTAGCAGCAAAAACTGTAATCAAGTGTTTGTGATAACTGGCAGTGAGTCTTCTACAGCGCTGTGGAGGAATTTTGTTCCACTCATCTTTGCAGAATTGTTGTAATTCAGCCACATTGGAGGCTTTTCCAGCATGAAACGCCTTTTTAAGGTCATGCCACAGCATCTCAATCGGATTCAGGTGGGGACTTTGACTAGGCCACTCCAAAGTCTTCATTTTGTTTTTCTTAAGCCATTCAGAGGTGGACTTGCTGGTGTGTTTTGGAACTTTGTCCTGCTGCAGAACCCAAGTGTGCTTCAGCTTGAGGTCACCAACAGATGGCCGGACATTCTCCTTCAGGATTTTTTGGTAGAAGCAGAATTCATGGCTCCATTTACCACAGCAAGTCTTCCAGGTCCTGAAACAGCTAAACAGCCCCAGACCATCACACTACCACCACCATGTTTTACGGTTGGTATGATGTTCCTTTCTGAAATGCCGTGTTACTTTTACGCCAGATGTAACGGGACCTACACCTTCCAAAAAGTTCAACTTTTGTCTCATCAGTCCACAGAGTATTTTCCCAAAAGTCTTGGGGATCATCAAGATGCTTTCTGGATAAACTGAGACGAGCCTTTATGTTCTTTTTGCTCAGCAGTGGTTTTGGTCTTGGAGCAAGAAAAGTAAGAAATTAGGAAGGGGGCAAAAACTTTCACACAGTTATATATATATATACATATATATATATATATATATATATATATATATATATATATATATATATATATATATATATACATATATATATACATACATACACTGACCAACTGATTTTTGTTTTATTATTTAATTTCATAAAATGTTATATTGTTTAAAAAAAAGTGAACTTTTACAATACTGAATTTCCCTTCTGGGATGAATAAAATATTTTTCATTTCATTCATTTCATACATATATATATATATATATATATATATATATATATATATATATATATATATATATATATATATATATATATATATATATATATATATATATATATATATATATATACACACACACACACACACACATATATATATATATATATATACACACACAGTTGTCATTTTTATTACTTTTTTCAGTTGTAATGCAGAACAGAGCCACCAAAAATACATTCAAAGGTGCTTTCAGACTGTAGAAACCTTTTGGAGTTCCTTTAACCTTTTCAGGAACCAGGCCGTTTTTTGCACATTCAAACATATAGGAACTAGGGACCTCAGCCCTCAGTTCCTATAACCTTTTTAGTTCTTACTCCGAGGCAGGGTCTTTTTGGGGTTCCATAGGAACTGAAATACGTAGATGTTTGGTGATTGGTAGAACTGGCAAGCCGCGCCCCTTGCGTGAGCTCCATTTCTTCCAGCCCCACCATATGTAAAAAGTCCCACAGCTGTTAACCTGTTTACAGAGATCGTAGTAACAACACCTATCACAATAGGAGTGTACCAATTCATTATAACATCGATGCATCACAATGGTACACATCCCGAATCAATAAGTAGCCTGTTTTGAAATGTCCAAAAGCAATTATTTTTATACTAATTTAATGAGCCAAATACAGCTGCAAAGTGTGGCAGTAGAGTCTGTGGCTGCCGCCAACGGACTGAAGTGTCCGGCGCACTTAAAAGGTTAACAAGACGCTACATGTTACATATGACCGTGATGAGGGAAAGCTGGTCAGTTAGCTTTAATAATAGCTTTGAATAAAAGAGATGAGAAACCCAAATACAGTTGCGAATTGTGTCAGTACAAAATGCGCCTAATGCCCGAACACTTTAGTAAACGAACCCCGGTCTGTCCACTAAAGTGTCCGGACGTACTTCAACAAACGGTAAACAAGACTTTTCCAATCTCCTGAGAGATTGGAAAGAAAACTCTTGAAAACTCTTTCCTAAGCTTCCAATATTTTCCGTCTTTTTTGGGGGGTACCATCATTTTTGTCCAGGGCTGTTTCATGAGTTTATTTTTTAAAATAATTCTGTTGAAGCATGGTTGAAAAGCAAGTCTGACTTTTATTGGTTAATTTTCATATAATTTTTATTTATCATTACTTTTGTCAGATTCAGGTTATTTCTGTGACAATTTTGAGTTGTTCTTTCATTGACCAAGGGGTACCAACAATTTTGTCCACATGTGTATATTCAAATTTCATTCCACATACATCCAGGCTTCCATTCAATATATGGCTCCCGGTGGTTGGCATTAAAAAAAAAACAATTGGTCATTTAAGGCAGTACAGGGTGAGACTCTTCACCAGTCAATCAAAGAAAGACGGAAAGTCTGAAAAATACTTTTTCCAAGCCTTACTTGAATACATTATGATAAAATGAAGCTGAGCTTCAATTGTGGAACAACATGAAGCTCAATAAGGGTTGGTGGTCTGAGTCTGACTTTTCCCTTTGATGTTATCCAGAGAATTTCTTGGAAAATCTCCCTGAAGTTCTTCTAACAAGCGCATATCTACACTGAATACATTATTGACAGATTTGGAGCAAAATCTTGCAACTGTTGTCTCCATTTCATGTGGACACGCATGTGTGCTTTTAAAGATGTATTCCATCTAAATAATTCACCACAAACCTCACAAGGAAATGGTTTTGCTCCTGTGTGGATTCTCATGTGTTTGTTTAAGGATCCCTTTTGACTGAATCTCTGTCCACATACACTACAGCTGAATGGTCTCTCTCCTGTGTGGATTCTCATGTGTTTGTTTAAGGTTCTTTTTTGACAAAATCTTTGTCCACATTCATCACAGCTGAATGGTTTCTCTCCTGTGTGGATTCTCATGTGTTCATCTAAGCATGTCTTTAAAGTAAATTTTTGTCCACATTCATCGCAGGTGAATCGTCTCTCTCTGTGTGGCTTCTCATGTGCCGGTTAAAGTTTGACTTTTGACTAAATCTTTGTCCACATTCACCACAGCTGAATGGGTTTTCTCTAGTGTGGATTCTCATGTGTTGGTGTAAGGTTGTCTTTTGAATAAATCTTTGTCCACATTCATCACAGTTGAATGGTTTTTCTCCTGTGTGGCTTCTCATATGCCGGTTTAAGTTTCCTTTTTGACTAAATCTTTGTCCACATTCAACACAGCTGAATCGTCTCTCTCCTGTGTGGCTTCTCAGGTGCCGGTTGAAGTTTGACATTTGACTAAATCTCTGTCCACATTCACCACAGCTAAATGGTTTCTCTCCTGTGTGGATTCTCATGTGCTGATGTAAGGTTGTCTTAAGACTAAATCTTTGTCCACAATCAACACAGCTGAATGGTTTCTCTCCTGTGTGGATTCTTGTGTGTTTGTCCATGCTTTCCTTTACACGAAATTTTTGTCCACATACATCACAGCTGTATGGCTTCTCTCCTGTGTGGATTCTCATGTGTTGGTCTATATTTTTCTTGACACTGAATTTTTTCCACATTCAATACAGCTGAATGGTTTCTCTCCTGTGTGGATTGCAAAGTGTTGGTTTAAGTTGGCCTTTCGACTAAATTTTTTCCCACATTCATCACAGCTGTATGGTTTCTCTCCTGTGTGGGTTCTCATGCAGCTGAGTGAATATTTGGCAATGTTGCACATCACCATCACATTACTGTTTACACCTGACCTATGTGCCCTGTTGTCATTCCAGCTTCCATCACACACTGATCGGGGCACAGTTTCTCTGGTTCCTCTTTTTGTGGAGAGGCTCTGGGTCCTTCTTGTTCAGACTCCACTTTCACAACACCCTCTTTGTAATCACCAACAGCTGCTGTACTTCTGCAGGGAACACTGAAATAAGAAAGAAAGAAAACTGTTAGTCTTACATTTTGGAAACATGCATCTATGCTCTAATGGGAACAGCAGAAGGGTGTATCTCTCTTGAATACAACATTACTTTATTAACACAAAACAAACCACGCAATGTGTGCGTTCTATCAGTAATAGTAATAGTCAACAGTAGTTCACAGCAGGTCCAAACATTCACGTATGTGACGCTCTCAAATAAATCAGTGACAGTCAGAGAAAAAGCACAGTTTGTGTTTAAATAAAAACACCACAACAGACATTGCGCACAATGAGATGAATAAATATGACACACTCATGCACTCAGCCATAACTATCCACATTACGCATGATCATCAAAGCTAATTAACCATCTAACACACTTATTGGGCGCGGAATATACAGTAGACACAGCTATGTTGCTGTGCACTGCGCAGCTCTCAGTTCATTGTGTGATTTCATGTGGTTGCCGAGGTTTGTATAGAACACTCTTTATTTCACTTTATGGCAGTTTTTAAAGTAGTGTCACTGGGTCGGCTGGACTTTGCTCTCGTGGCCAGCGGACTGTGGTCAGCCTGATGTTTTTGGCTCTGCTTGGCTCTGGGCGCCCTGCGCGCAGTGCGTGATGCACCTGGTGGAAGCAACGACGCTGATCAGAGTCCAGTTTCTCTGTGAGCTTTTTCTCAAAGACGAGCAGCAAGACGCTTTTCAGTCTTTCTGTGCGCATAGTAGGGCTGGATGATAATTCAATATCAATATATATCAATCAATAGAGGTTTTTTCAATAGAAAAAAAAAAGAGGGTCAGTAAAGTTCAATATAGAAGCACAGTTTTCTGCTGTAGCCTTTCAGGTAGTAGCATGATACTACAGTCACTCCTTCCGCCAAACCAATCACAAACGCAGATCCAGGCAAAGGCTGAACTGGAATTCAGTGTTTTGCCCCTTTCAGACTCCCACTGGAAAGTGGTAATATTGTGAACTCTGTCCTTTATAACGCTGCATTCAGACATGTGTACCCGGTCTTTTACCTCCTCGGAGATGTAGCGGACGTGTACCAGCTGGCTACATGTTACAAGAGCGGAAATGTTGCGGCACGTCGTTTTGGCTGAAAGCACAAGAAAATGTTCTGGACAGAGTTGAAGGGAGAGTGGGGCTGTGCTTTCGGACTTTCTGCAACATTTTGCAATGCATGAAAGCGCCAGGACACGAAAGTCCGCAAGGAAGCGGCATTTTTGAAAAAGATGAGTCTGTTTAAAGAGCGGATGGACTTTACTGCTCATGTTCCGCAATGCAAGTCTGACAACGGCTTTAATTTGATCTTTATCATAAGTAGGTAATTCAGCAAAAGCTAAAATGGCCAGGACGCACCCAAAATAGCTTTTAATTTGATAATGGCTTTTTTAAAAAATTAATATCGATATCAATCGATATAGATTTTTTTTTTATCGATAATCTTTTTCTATATCGCCAGCCCTACCGCATAGGATTTAATCCTGTTTAGTTACAACTGGAAACAGGCTCTACAGAGAAACTGGAAATGGCAGCGTTAACAGAATACACACAAACAGTTCATGTTGGATGAAGGTTTAGACATGAGTCCCATCCAAATGGATGGGAACTGATGCTCCCCGTCCACTTTCCATTTCATGAGTGACCCAAACAGTCAATTCCAGAGGCCTCAACACCAAGTGACTGATTGACAGCTGCTTGTCCCGCCTCCCATCTCGTGTAGTCTTTTACGACACCATGCGATGATCAGACGGTTGTTTGTCTGATGCTATTCTTGTATCGAGACCACTCGCGAATAACGAAACACCGTCCGATTTTATGACACAATTTCTGTAAATCTGACATAGTGACCACTGTGAACGATGAAAAAAGTCGTGTAGTCTGATCCAGGCTTTAGGAAGATGGGCCGTAATAAATGAAGGAGAAGGTGAGGATGGACCCAATAAATCAAGTGAAACATATGCTAAAAAGTGCCAGGAACATTAAAGTTGCACAGGTTCCTGTAAAAGGTTATACAGCTATGTGAAAAAGTGTTTGCCCCTTCCTATTCCCTTACTTTTTTGCATGTTTGTCACACCTAAATGTTTCAGATCATCAAACAAATTTTAATGTGAGTCAAAGATAACATAAGTAAACAGAAAATGCAGTTTTTGAATGAAGATTTTTATTGGGGGGGGGATCCAACTCCATGGTCCTGTGTGAAAAAGTGATTGCCCGCCCTGTTAAAACATAAATTAACTGCGTTTATCACATCTTTGGAAAGCTGAAATTTCCAACCAAGGTTGATTACTGCCACACCTGTTCTCAATCAAGAAATCACTTATACAGGACCTGCCTGACAAAGTTTAGCAGACCAAAAAGATCCTCAAAAGCCAGACAATGTTGTGATCCAAAAAAAATTCAGTAAAAAATTTGAAACAAAGTAATTGAGATCTATCAGTCTGGAAAAGGTTACAAAGCCATTTCTAAAGCTTTGGACTCCAGAGAACCACAGGGAGAGCCATTATCCACAAACGGTGAAACCATGGAACAGTGGTGAACCTTCCCAGGAGTGGCCTAGGACGACCAAAATTACCCCAAGAGCACAGCGACGACTCATCCAAGAGGTCACAAAAGACCCCTAGAACAACATCCAAGAACTGCAGACCTCACTTGACTAAATTAAGGTCAGTGTTCATGACTCCACCATAAGAAAGAGACTGGGGGGCAAAAATGGCTGCATGGCAGAGTTCCAAGACCAAAACCACTGCTGAGCAAAAAGAACATAAAGCCTCGTCTCTCAGTTTAGCCAGAAAGCATCTTGATGATCCCCAAGACTTTTGGGAAAAAAAATACTCTGTGGACTGACGAGACAAAAGCTGAACTTTTGGAAGGTGAAGGCCCCATTACATCTGGGGTAAAGGTAAGGGCGCATTCACAAAGCTTGTTTGATTCGAATCAGAGTTCGTTTGCTCGGAAAGTCCGTCTTGTTAGGAGTTGTGAATGTGCAAAACGGACTCTGATCCGGAACAAACAACCGGACTCGGTCCGCCTGCAAACGCAGGTCTCGGTCCGATTCAAGCGAACCAAAGACAGGAAGTGGACTACAAATTGCATTGGCATTGTGGGTCAAACGTTGGACAACGTGGGTAAACGCCACGACAACAAACACACGTGAGGGACTGCAGTACTTATAAGCTGGCTCGTGGTCAGACGTAAAGCTACGAGAAAATAAAAGCTTTTAATACATATTTGATCTGATGAAAGCATATCCAGCTCCTCGTACAAAAATAATGTCGCTTGAGGAGGCAATGGTGGTGGGCTGTGAGAACCTTCTTGTACGTGCGTCTTGTCCTCACCTACGGTGAATCCGAGAGCAGCGCAACCTGAGATTCTCATTCTTGGCCTGTTTGGCTCGTTTGGCAATAATGCAACATGAACAATCTCGGCCCGGAAAACCACCCCCGCCCCAACCGAACTGAGTCCCCAAACGGACCGAGACTAGTTGACTATGTTTTCTGGAATGCGCCCTAACATGGCATTTCAGAAAAGGAACATCATACCAACAGTAAAATATGGTGGTGGATGTAAAGCCCCGTTCCACCAGCAGGTCTGGGTCGGGTCGGGCCGGATCGGTCCACGTTTTTTGCGTCTCCACAGATAAAAACTGGGACGGGTACCCTTATACCCGACCCGACCCGGCCTACTTTTTGGCACCCTTCGGTAGGGGTACTGATCTAACCGATCCGGACCAAAGAGGTGGAGCTAACACAAAGCAATACATTGATTTGTTGAAAAATCTCACTTCCCGCGTGACCAAGCGTAAAAACAAAGCCGGGGTGACTTCTTTTCTGTTTCTGTCATGTGTGGCGCGGTGTTTTGGTTAAACAGCGTTGCACAGCGATGATGTCACGCGATCATGTAGCAGCGCTGTCCAGCGCCTCCAGAGTAAAGGCCTTTACACACCTACTCCGAATATTTCGTCCGAAAGATTCGCACGGCAAAAGCTTTAATCAAATTAATATCATGTCAACGGGAGCGTTCACATCAGTGACAAAATTCCGTCTTGCGATTTTGCGACGTTTATTTTTTCGAACTGGGGTCGATTTTCTTAATATTCGCATCCGACAGATGCGCAATCCACCAATCAGAGAAGGCGCTCTGACCGTCACAGAGCTGGTTGCAAGCAAAAAGAGAAAGGAAAAAGAGAGGTGTCGCTTGGTCGCTGTTACTGCATCATATGGCTCAGGTGTTATCACCTTCATGTCGCTGCACTCTTGTTTGGCAAACGGGGCGGTGGCGGGGTGTCACAGCTGAAGTAGCAGCGTTTTCCCTACATTTTGTAGCCATTCGAGGTTATTAGCTACAGGTGTCGTATTTAAAATCCCCATTTGGCATCTCCACGGTGAGATCAGCTGTTTTCAGCATCCAGTTGTTTCCCTGCAGCCGCCTCTCCCTCCGTCACTGCTGCATGTGCTCACGTTCCTCTGGAATAACGGATGCGAGATTGTTCTTGCATCTTCGTAATTTCGCGTCGGAGCAGGTGTGTATAAACAAATGCGTCGATATTTGTCCTCCGAATTATTCGCAATTTCGTGCCGTTTATTCGCATCGGTCCCGGTGTGAAAAGGCCTTAAGGGTACAGGTTGCTGTGGGGACGCAGCGTGAAATCAACACATCCGTACCAAAACCCACCCGATCCGGCCTGGCCCGACCTGACCCGACCCAGACCCGCGGGTGGAAACGGGGCCTTACGAGTGCTAGAGTCAAAGCTTGCCAGAGGACCTTCAAGACTTGTTGTGTAAATGGAACCATGAATTCTGCTGTCTACCACAAAAATCCTGGAGGAGAATGTTCGGCCATCTGTTGGTGACATCAAGCTGAAGCGCACTTGGGTTCTGCAGCAGGACAATGATCCAGAACACACCAGCAAGTCCACCTCTGAATGGCTTAAGAATAACAACATGAAGACTTTGGAGTGGTCTAGTCAAAGTCCTGACCTGAATCCCATTGAGATGCTGTGGCATGACCTAAAAGGCGGTTCATGCTGGAAACCCTCCAATGTGGCTGAACTACAACAATCTCTGCAAAGATGAGTGGAACAAAATTCCCTCCACAGCGCTGTAGAAGACTCACTGACAGTCATCACAAATGTTTGATTGCAGTTTTTACACATAAGGGTGGCGCAACCAGATATTAGGTTAATAGGGGGCAATCGCTCTTTTTCATGCAGGGCCACTTAAAGTGTACCTTTACCGATCTTGCATTTCAGAAAGCACAGCAAGATTATTTGAATATAAACAGTCCCGCCTCACTCCTAAGATACACCCTTCATTCCCTCCACCTCCCAATGCAGAATCAAAGGTCTGACAGGCAGGTCCGTTGGACAATCCTAGAGGTGCACCCCACTTCAAGGATTGGTTGAGTTTTCATTGAATATTTAGAGATTGGAATAATATTTTATTTTGATTAATGGTGGGTCTGTCTTTTATTTCAGAGTTCCATTACTCTATTCATAGCATTTTATCCTGTTAGAAAAATAGTGTAAGAATGCAACATCGGTAAAGGTTGCTTTAAGTTTGGACACCAGCACTCCCCAAAAATTTTCTGATTTCCCCCACACCCCCAACCACCTCCACCCCTCAGCTCCCGAGTGCCATAGTTAAAGTGGCCCAGTTCACTCCCCATTGTTTTACAAATTAGGTAATCTGAATCTTGCAGCCATGTTCTGAATGTCACTGCCACTTCCCTATTTCACCTCAGTGTGCACTCCTAGCCTGTGTGTATAAAACTAACACATAACTAACTAAAACACTATTAAAATAAGATGCTGTACAATTTTTGATATCATATCGAGTGAATAAAAAAACAACCCCAAAAAAAAACTCCCATTGAGGACGACAACAGATAAAGTCAACCACACCTGGGATTCAACCCCACTACCTTCTGCACTCCCAGCCTTCTGTCCTAACCATTACACTACCAGTGCCAGACAATCAACGCATTCAGCCACTTCTTTTTCTGTTGTCGCAGGCAGTTTGTGCCGCTTCCATTGCGTCAGTGTGAAACAGTCCGTTCAAAACATTTCCCTCTTATTTTAGACCAAGTCTGATAAAAGGGTTTTGATGATTTTATGATTTATTCATAAATGTTTTATTTGGGCTTTTTTAGAGCGAGGCACGGAAGGACTCCACGTGCTGTAACAGTAAACAGTTGACAGCGTGTGGACTGGACTGGTGTTGTCTGATGTAGAGATGTAAGACGCCGACCCGAGCTGAATGGTATGTATTACACGCTGATTATTGCTGGACTCTGTGTAAACACGGCATTTGTTCCTGGATGTATTTGCATAATTGAGGCCGAGTTGACGAGGCGTTAAAGACCCCCGACTCAACCAGATGCCAAAAAAGCTCGGCAAGTTGTTACGTATTTCAGGGGGAGCCAAACCATTTCGGCAGTTGGTAGGATGAGTATTAACTGATTTATTAAAAATAATCCACTCATTAGCTGCTTCCAGACTTGCATTTGCGGTTCACGAATGGTCAAGTCCACCCGCTCTTTAACCGGACTCTTTTTTCAAACACCCTGCTTTTACGCAGACTTAAAACCCTTTTCACAAAAACCGGAAGTAACGTAACTGTCGGGAATCTTGTCTTCCTTTAAGGGCGGACTTCAGTCAAGCGTCAAGAGACGGAGTTTGTATATAAATAATATATGATTCAATCACGTCCGAAACTGAAGGTTTTATGAGGAGGTTTTGCTAGCGATTATTTAGCATTTTGAATATAGAGTAATAAAGCGTCAGATTAGAATGAAATTTGCAGAGCCACTCAGATAACATTGGCAGGAAATAAAACGTGACCATGCAGGTGTTATTAATGCATCCAGTATGTGCATAATGTCTACATATTGTCGTGGAGACCAGCCGGTACATGTCCGCTACATCTCTGAGGTAAAAGAACGGAATGCATGTCTGAATGCAAGCATTATAAACGACGAAGTCCGCATTATTACCGCTTTCAGAGCAGGTCTGGAAGGGGCTGAAAAGACTTTGATGACGAGATGTAGCCTGTAGCTGAAACACTGGAGTCTGACCCAGTAGTTAAGTTAGGGGCTTTCACTATGTTGGACCCGTTGTACGTGGTGATGCAGAGTCAGACCTGTTGCTCTTCATGCAAATCTCAGCTGGCTACCACCTGCTGTACTCCAAGAGCTAGGTTTTCACCAGAGTGAGAGTCCAGGAAGTAGAGCTGAATTATTAATCGCATTTGCGATTAAGCTGCCATTTTAATTAGCTCAATCTTGTAATCGCGCCCTCATGCGACTTTTCCACATCAGCTGGTCACGTGAAATAAGCAACGCACGTGGGCCTGCTGAAGAACAGGTGTATTCGAATCAGCTCCCCTAAGTTACAGAGCAATGGTGTCAGGCTCCTCAGACCTGGTTACTGAAAGCAACATCTGCAGATATCCTATTGTCAAAAAAAAACAGATCATCAGCTGTGTGGGACTATTTTGGTTTGACAAAGAACAGAATCAGGTATTGTGCCGAACTTTCCAAGCAAAAATTACTACTTCACGTAGCGACACAACAAACTTGTTTCAACATTTAAAACATCATCACAGAGAGATCAGGGCTTTCCACAAGCGCCGGCTGCTGGCCACATAGCCAACTACTCAATTAAATCCAGCCAGCTGCTTGTTTATAATCAGGATTGGAGCTGTCGGGCTCTGGCTGGGTTATGATACTCCGCAATGACGTATGACGTTTGCACGTGCTGCGGTGCATGCAGCCAAAGTAGCGCTTCCACGTTCAGGCTTCCCCACTGTAGTTGTAGCTACTTTGGTGCGAGCCGCTATTTTCTCTGCCAGAATGCTGAGGAGTGGAGCATCCGTGGTGAAATTAAATCCAACTCGTTTGTTGGATAGGCCCTTCAGATGAAACATCTCGTTTTCAAGGGGGTCCAAAGATAAAACTAAAAAAAACTAAAAAAATATCTGCAAGCTGTTCAGCACAGTTGTTGAGGACCCGACCCCCTACTTTTCCTCTCCTTAAAACTCTGAAAGAGATCACAGACCGTTTCTGTCGACAACAACAGTGTTCTTTGAGGAAAAGGTATTTTAAAAAACCAAGAGTTCATTATTTAAATCACAAACATTAAAATGGTTATAAAAAACTGTCCAAGTTCATTCGAGAGGAAGAGATCAGGCTAAAAATGAGTCATCGTCAGCTGATTCGATCAGAAAGAATTTTCAATCCGATTGAGAGGGGTGGTTCAAACCTTTTTATGATCAGATCAGCAGGAAAAAGTGACCATGTTAACACTCATTTCTGTGTAACGTCGTCTCTGCGCATGCTTTAACCACATGGGGGTTGCGTGACGCTGCAGATTGAGGGAGGACAGCGGAAGCAGAATAGAACGGGACTGTGGTGGAGCATTACGGCGGTCAAAAGATTATAAATGAAAAAAAAAATCCCTCTTCTCACGAACTGCGAGGCACCGCGCATGTGAAAAGCATTACAAACGTATAAATCTGTCCATCAAGTAAACACAGATCAGGTCACATTGTAGAAATGTAGAAAATTAGACTTCTGAACCAAATTTCCATTCAAAACAAAGAAACTATTTCTATAGGATATATCTTGTGCCAGTACAGAGCGAATCCGAATCTTTTATATGTGAACCTGAACATGCCAGTTTGAATTGTTCAGTTTCAGTTCTCTCCATTCAAATTCAGCTTTCAAGCTTAACCATTTGTGCCACACATAATAGAGGCTTTTTGTGTGAACAGAGTCTAAATCGTGACAAACTAGCATTTTTGTACAAAGAAAGTAGCTTCGTGAGCTGGAAGTGTGTGTGTGCGCGTGTGTGGGTGGTGTGTGTGTGTGTGGGGGGGGGGGGGGGGGGGGGGGGGGCATTAGCAATCATCTTTTTGATCGATTGTATAAGTATAATCTTTCACATAATCTGATCCAGAAACTCAACAATATGAACACAGAACAGTGCAAATTCCTGTGCGGTCAAAATCAAAATAACTAGAAACGATCATATTTCTCAATCCCTTCTGTTTACCTGAGAGCGCTGGGACAAATCATATTTATAATGAAATATAACTGGACGTCATCAGTGTCACCAGATCTGTTGTACCGGAATGATTTCACACAGCTGATTTAGACGATCAGATCACAACTTCGCCGCATTGATTCACGTCTTTGTACTACAGATAGACGACATGATTCACAAGTTCGCCACATTCATGCACTTCTTTCTGTTACAGAAAGACGAAAAATCCACGCGTTCATCACATTGACGCCCGTCTTTGTTTCACATGTTCAGAAGCTGAAGTGGTGCAGACAGAGCAAGAATATTTAGCCTATACATTTATGTCAATCTGCTGTTTTTACAAGGAAGCTAAACAACTATTTTTGAAGTCACAGCAGCGCAGTCTCAGCATGGCTTTGCTGATGGAAAAAAAGAAAAAAAAATCATCGGGCCAAACAGTTGCACACTCGCAGAAGCTGTGTAACGAAAAGTGGCCGTAGTCTGTTTTTACTGACCTATAAAATCAAATCATAAAGTTAAAATCTTAACTGAATTCCACACTGTCTTTTGTCATCTTATAAAGTCTGGGGTTTGGCGCAGCAAGGGGAAATAAGTGCAATGATGACTGAGAACATGACAAATATGATTTTGAGCGGAACTTGGCAAGAGAAAGCAAATAACCAAATGTTTTGTGTGAAAGATGACAGGGGCAGCAACATGCAGATTACCTGATACATCCATCCATCCATCGATCGATAGAGTGGATGAATAGTACAGACCATCGGTTTGAGACAGAGTTTCATCACTAAAACTGAATTCTACAACTGGAAGCTGACATTGATGTAAAGTCGCTTGTTATAAAAACTACTCGGCAGCAACCCCCATGACATAACATTTAAAAAACACTCATCTGAAGAGCTTGAAGGTTCCTCCCTTCAATCCTACCTTTCAACCCACCATTGCCTCTGTCTAAAGGCGGAGGAGCTGTGATGCAAAGCAGGCAGACAAAATAACAGAGGGAATCTGTAAAGTGATCTGTGTGTCGTCATGAAAAAGGTTTCCCAGATTTGATGAATTTACTTGAACCAGTCTATCGGCTTCTTTCACGGCGATCATTACCAGGCTCATTGAAACACAAGAAGCGAGAGCAGGAGCTGCTAAACAAGTTAGCAACAGCAGCTAGGGTTGCTATACCAACAAACTGTTAGACCGCTTTAACGGCAGAGAGCTACCTCACCATCACGTGCCACCACTGCCGACCTGCTCACAGAGATGATGATTGAGGCTGTAGAGCAGTGGGGAGTTGAAATAAATACGTATTTGAAAAAAAAAACAGTCTGACTGTGGTATGTGGAATCATTTTTAACTGCATTTCTTAATGATTAATCGATAACTGATCATTAATTCTCCCAACAATCGATCAAAAGATGATCGCTAATGCCCATCCCTAATCTATTCCATGTAATGTTAAACTGAAATCAATGAAATGGCTTCATTACTTAAATTTCTGTATTCATGCAGAAAGCCAGTTAATCTTACCACACAAGTAATACCACATTTTAATGAAAACACATATATACAAATGTAACTTGTATTCCAAGTTAACTGCAACGTTACCAAAACTTTAAAATGTAAAAGTCACAAAGTTCCTGTCAGTTTTGTACTATTCTGTATATGTGTTAATATTACTGCTGTATGTGGTATTTTACAGACAAAATATTTAAAGTTGAGCTGTTTTAACTTCTGTATTATTTGATTTCGTACATACTTGATACAACATGAACCGGGTAGCTGTAGGTAATAATGCAGCAACCTAAACATTCACTAACATTAAAAGCAAACCTCTTTCCATTGTGGAAACTTTCTTTTGGTATTTCGCGCTTTATCACTCATTAGTATGGAAAAAAATGGATATGCATGTTTGTTTGTTTTTTTAATTCTGCCTCTAGTCCCTTTAAATCAGTGTTCACATCTGAGCATAGAAATGTGGAAAAGAGCTGAAACACATGTTAGAATAAAACCTGTTCACACTGACTCTGATACAACATTTACACACAGCTCACCTCCATTCCTTTGACTTCACATCAGAGGAGGATCGTTTGACCCGTCGCTCTTAAAGGACACACAGCTGGATCCTGGTCCTGGTTCTGGTTCTGGTTGGTTCCTGTGAATAAAGATGGTTTAATGATTTCACTGCTGAATTCTGAAATTGTTCAACAACATTTTATTAAAACAAGAATCTGGAAGACAAATCAGAAACTATCAGATTCCAAACATGAAGCAGAAATTAGTCTCAGCAGAGACGTCAAGAAATGATTCAACTGAAACTAGTTTTCATCTGAAATATGATCCAACCTCCACTGAACACTGACAGATACTCACTGTTGCTCTGAGGAAACACCAGCTGGGAAACTAACAGGCAGATCCATCCACCACTCAGTCTTTATGGACACACAGCTGGATTCAGCTTTGACTTCAGGTCCAGGTTCTGCTTTGACTTCAGGTCCAGGTTCTGCTTTGACTTCAGGTCCAGGTTCAGGTTCTGCTTTGACTTCAGGTCCAAGTTCAGGTCCAGGCTGGTTCCTGTGAATCCACATGTTTGCTGTGAGTTGTGATCTCTGACATGGAGAAGAGTCATGGACAGTTAGAGATGCTCATCTCACCTCTGAGTGCTTTTAGAGGAGGCTCCTCCTCTCTGTCCTCACACTGATCTCATGATACAGGAAGCTGCCTTCAGCTGCTGGACTTCTATCAGGACACTAGATGGAGGGATGGAGTCAGACACATATCACTATTAGATCAACATATGATTCACACAATAATGCTAGAAAACCAATATATGAACAACAAAAAAAGCTTTAAAACTTCTCAGCAGCTCAGAAGACGACACACTTCTTCCTATTTTCTAGACTTAGAATATATTTTTATCTTTCAAAGTTTTGGGGAACATGGAGTTAGAAACGGAGCCTACTGAGCTGATGAGGATGTGCTCATAGTCTTTAAACCTCCGGTGCATCGAGGGTTAACATGCTTCATCAGTTTCTGGGATATTTATGCTGGTGACTTCTATCTCATTTGTTAACAACTAAAGATTCTGTGTACTATAGCTAGTTGTACTACAAATGAACGTATATCATGAATGCAAAGCGTCCTAAACTGCTGGTTTAACTTGGAAAATGCAGAAAATAAAGTGACTGAGCTGATTTGATGTAAAGACATTCGTTGTACAGTTGATTTGTTCCTCTTTGAAATAATCAGTAAAAAGTCATATGTGAGATGTGTGTGATTATCCTGTAGGCTTCATTCTACTTGATAAGAAAGTATTGCAGCAGGATTATGCGCACAGTAGAACTACAACGGCTGTGTACCATTATTTACCATTATTTACAGGTCGGAAAACAAGATAGCAGCCTAGCAAAACAACGTGTTTGCTAAGGCTATTGTTATTAGCCGTTGTTAGCACAGCCGGCGCTGCAGCACATGAAAACTGTGAATTACAAACAGCAGCTTCCCCCTGAAACCTGCTTCTGAGCCCGTTGCTGCTGACAGCTGATACCAACGAGACAGAGATTAAAAACGGCTTCACTTACCTTCACATGGACGTTTCTAAGAGAAACTCTGCTCAAGGTCTCCTCCTTCCACCTAATGGCGGTTCACAAGAATAGGGCTTGGGAACCGACGTCACAACGCAATGCATTGTGGGAGGTAAACAACACACCGCTGCCACGCTTGAGGCCAGCCGGAGAGACCGACTGAGAACAAGAAAACGGCAGGATGCTTAAAGTTTAAAAAGAAAGAAAAGACCGGTACCAGGATAAACTTCTTCCCGAGGCAATGAGACGCTATCTGGAGAAGATTGCGTTAATCGGAGATAAGGATCCATATGAAATGCTGCTACAGAGTGGACCCGTGACCCTGATCTTCTGCTTCCTCTAACAATATTTTCACATACTTGGTCTGTGGCGTGAGCGCCTACACTTCGTCTCAGTTTCGGAATTACACGTCCCTGGAAGCTCATGAACAGTTTACGAACGGCTGGGTCCAAGATATGGAAGCCTGCAAACCGATGGGCTCAGACAACATCATCATTAGTGCTTTTCCAGGGTTCCATTCATTCATGTGTTTGAATGAGGCTTCCTTGTAGCCTGTTAGCATGCTAACCGCACTATATACAGAGGTTATGTTACAAAATAAAAAGGTAGCTTTACGGGCAATTTCAATGAAAAGTGGGAGAAAGTATGAAGGTAATCGTCCAATTATGACACATATTTGCACTTACCGGAATGAAAATGCCTACAGCACACGAGGAAGGATGGGATGTTAGTAAAATGTATGTCTGTGCGTCTTGTAGCTGCTATCCATGCCATCCGCCTCCTCCGGGTTACTTCTGACACAAGACTCCCTTGATTTTGTTTTCATGTTGGAAAACGGAAAAAAAATAAAAAAATAAAAAAGACGGCCGGTTTTCAGTTTTTTTCCAGATCGATCATGTGCAGGAAACTTGCAACCCACAACACAGCAAAGGTTCGGGAGGCAATGCCATGCTGACATTCCTCCATTCCGACATGGACCCAACTGTCAAAATAGCAACAACTAAACGTCTCATCATTCTGGCATTTTTTTCATCCTATGGTCGAAATGACATCCCACGATTCCCATAATTCCTTTAAAAACCTTCTCCGGCATTCAGATTTTTACGAACTTTTACAGCATCAACTTTACTCCACAACCTCGCAAAGCAACTTCATAATCTGTTATCAAAATCTCCTGAAACGGGAAATATAATCTGCCTCCACGTATTAATGTAACTCCCCAGCTGGTCTGAAACATGTTAGATTCATATCTGAATCCCAGGATCACTGACTGTCAGCAGAAAAATCACCGTCAGTCACCGCAGCTGGAGCAGAGCACATCAACAGAGCGTCTTTGCGCGCGCTGGCATCATAACGCAACATTAATAACTGCAGTTACAGATATCAATGGCGGCGCTGCAGGTGACACCTGAAGACACTGAGTCATTCCAGCGAAAACGTGTGAATAGTGTCAGTCTCTTATCATATTTTAGCAGGGGCGGGCTTTATCTTCGCCAACGCATTTGCTGGATGCCGGCATTACACTTTTTTCTTTTTTTCTTTTTTAATCTCCAGACGCAGGGGCTCGTCCACATTCAGTGAAATGGTTCGGAATGAAGCCGCATCATCCAGATAAACACTGAGCTCCATCAGAACTGTTTAAAAATCTGATTTCAGAAGCTAAAACTTTATTTTTGGAAATTAATCAGAACACACAGTTAAAGGAAATCACCAGCGCATTCCTTAAAGCAATTTAAAAGCAATGGGGAGAAAGATTACTTTTATTGCTGTTAATTATATCTAATTCTTTTAGCTTTATATATGTATATATATATATATATATATATATGTGTGTGTGTGTGTGTGTGTGTGTGTGTGTGTGCTTTTTAAATATATATTTTAGATAAGTAATCTATTTGCCATCATGTGTAACACCGTCTGTTTATGTGCAAACGCACTGCAGTTTTTATATTTGGAGGGTTTGGAGGGGAAACTGGATTTCATTCCTTAGCATTTTACCAAATTACCAAATTGTGTGTTGTGGCAGCAAATATTTGTTTACATTTGCCGACTAACCTCCTAATGAGGCTCTCTTCATCGTTTGCAGTTCAGTACCGGACTGCACCGAGTCAGAGACTCTTATTAACGTTTCCTTTCATGGAAAGCTTTGTCAGGTGGTGGGACGTTTGTGTGCCAGAATAGCGGGATTTCAGGATGGTATGTTGAAATGACAGTATGTCGGAATGCCAGCACAGCATGTAACCAGCAAATTCTACCCATGTTACGTAAGTAGCCCGACTTCAAACAATGGCCTCAAAACATGGAGAATCCTCACGTCGACCCCCGCGGGGCTTACGCTGTGACGTCACGTTCCCAAGCCCT
>JALJCO010010518.1:0-47913 GCA_023101725.1 Atherinomorus stipes | reverse complement strand
CCGTCCTGGTCTGAGAGTCTGTCCTGTCCTTGCCCAAGGGTCCGCCCCTTCTGGTCAAATGGTCTGTCCTGGTGTGAGAGTCTGTCCTGGTCAAAGGGTCCGTCCTGGTCTGAGAGTCTGTCCTGGTCTAAGGGTCCGTCCTGGTTAAAGGGTCTGTCCTGGTCTGAGAGTCTGAGAGTCTGTCCTGGTCTAAGGGTCCGTCCTGGTCTGAGAGTCTGTCCTGGTCCAAGGGTCCGTCCTGGTTAAAGGGTCCATCCTGGTCTGAGAGTCTGTTCTGGTCAAAGGGTCCGTCCTGGTCTGTGAGTCTGTCCTGGTCCAAGGGTCCGTCCTGGTTAAAGGGTCCGTCCTGGTCTGAGAGTCTGTCCTGGTCCAAGGGTCCGTCCTGGTTAAAGGGTCCGTCCTGGTCTGTGAGTCTGTCCTGGCTCCCAAGGGTCCGTCCTCCCCCCCCCCCCCCCCCCCCCCCCCCCCCAAAAAAGGCCCCGCCCTGGTTAAAGGGTCCGTCCTGGTCTGAGAGTCTGTCCTGGTCTAAGGGTCAGTCCTGGTTAAAGCGTCCGTCCTGGTCTGAGAGTCTGTCCTGGTCTAAGGGTCCGTCCTGGTTAAAGGGTCCGTCCTGGTCTGAGAGTCTGTCCTGGTCTAAGGGTCCGTCCTGGTTAAAGGGTCTGTCCTGGTCTGAGAGTCTGTCCTGGTCTATGGGTCCGTCCTGGTTAAAGGGTCCGTCCTGGTTAAAGGGTCCGTCCTGGTCTGAGAGTCTGTCCTGGTCTAAGGGTCTGTCCTGGTTAAAGGGCCTGTCCTGGTCTGAGAGTCTGTCCTGGTCTAAGGGTCCGTCCTGGTTAAAGGGTCCGTCCTGGTCTGAGAGTCTGTCCTGGTCTAAGGGTCAGTCCTGGTTAAAGCGTCCGTCCTGGTCTGAGAGTCTGTCCTGGTCTAAGGGTCCGTCCTGGTTAAAGGGTCCGTCCTGGTCTGAGAGTCTGTCCTGGTCTAAGGGTCCGTCCTGGTTAAAGGGTCTGTCCTGGTCTGAGAGTCTGTCCTGGTCTAAGGGTCCGTCCTGGTTAAAGGGTCCGTCCTGGTTAAAGGGTCCGTCCTGGTCTGAGAGTCTGTCCTGGTCTAAGGGTCCGTCCTGGTTAAAGGGTCCGTCCTGGTCTGAGAGTCTGTCCTGGTCTAAGGGTCCGTCCTGGTTAAAGGGTCCGTCCTGGTCTGAGAGTCTGTCCTGGTCTAAGGGTCCATCCTGGTCTGAGAGTCTGTCCTGGTCTAAGGGTCCGTCCTGGTCTGAGAGTCTGTCCTGGTCTAAGGGTCCGTCCTGGTCTGAAGTCTGTCCTGGTCTAAGGGTCCGTCCTGGTTAAAGCGTCCGTCCTGGTCTGAGAGTCTGTCCTGGTCTAAGGGTCCGTCCTGGTTAAAGGGTCCGTCCTGGTCTGAGGGTCTGTCCTGGTCAAATGGTCTGTCCTGGTCTGAGAGTCCGTCCTGGTCTGACAGTCTGTCCTGGTCAAAGGGTCTGTCCTGGTTAAAGGGTCCGTCCTGGTCTGAGAGTCTGTCCTGGTCTAAGGGTCCGCCCTGGTCAAATGGTCTGTCCTGGTGTGAGAGTCTGTCCTGGTCTAAGGGTCCGTCCTGGTCTGAGAGTCTGTCCTGGTCTAAGGGTCCGTCCTGGTTAAAGGGTCTGTCCTGGTCTGAGAGTCTGTCCTGGTCTAAGGGTCCGTCCTGGTCTGAGAGTCTGTCCTGGTCTAAGGGTCCGTCCTGGTTAAAGGGTCCATCCTGGTCTGAGAGTCTGTTCTGGTCAAAGGGTCCGTCCTGGTCTGTGAGTCTGTCCTGGTCTAAGGGTCCGTCCTGGTTAAAGGGTCCGTCCTGGTCTGAGAGTCTGTCCTGGTCTAAGGGTCCGTCCTGGTTAAAGGGTCCGTCCTGGTCTGTGAGTCTGTCCTGGTCTAAGGGTCCGTCCTGGTTAAAGGGTCCGTCCTGGTCTGAGAGTCTGTCCTGGTCTAAGGGTCAGTCCTGGTTAAAGCGTCCGTCCTGGTCTGAGAGTCTGTCCTGGTCTAAGGGTCCGTCCTGGTTAAAGGGTCCGTCCTGGTCTGAGAGTCTGTCTTGGTCTAAGGGTCCGTCCTGGTTAAAGGGTCCGTCCTGGTCTGAGAGTCTGTCCTGGTCTAAGGGTCCGTCCTGGTTAAAGGGTCTGTCCTGGTCTGAGAGTCTGTCCTGGTCTAAGGGTCCGTCCTGGTTAAAGGGTCCGTCCTGGTTAAAGGGTCCGTCCTGGTCTGAGAGTCTGTCCTGGTCTAAGGGTCTGTCCTGGTTAAAGGGTCTGTCCTGGTCTGAGAGTCTGTCCTGGTCTAAGGGTCCGTCCTGGTTAAAGGGTCCGTCCTGGTCTGAGAGTCTGTCCTGGTCTAAGGGTCAGTCCTGGTTAAAGCGTCCGTCCTGGTCTGAGAGTCTGTCCTGGTCTAAGGGTCCGTCCTGGTTAAAGGGTCCGTCCTGGTCTGAGAGTCTGTCCTGGTCTAAGGGTCCGTCCTGGTTAAAGGGTCTGTCCTGGTCTGAGAGTCTGTCCTGGTCTAAGGGTCCGTCCTGGTTAAAGGGTCCGTCCTGGTTAAAGGGTCCGTCCTGGTCTGAGAGTCTGTCCTGGTCTAAGGGTCTGTCCTGGTTAAAGGGTCTGTCCTGGTCTGAGAGTCTGTCCTGGTCTAAGGGTCAGTCCTGGTTAAAGGGTCCGTCCTGGTCTGAGAGTCTGTCCTGGTCTAAGGGTCCATCCTGGTTAAAGGGTCCGTCCTGGTCTGAGAGTCTGTCCTGGTCTAAGGGGTCCGTCCTGGTTAAAGGGTCCGTCCTGGTCTGAGAGTCTGTCCTGGTCTAAGGGTCCGTCCTGGTCTGAGAGTCTGTCCTGGTCTAAGGGTCCGTCCTGGTCTGAGAGTCTGTCCTGGTCTAAGGGTCCGTCCTGGTCTGAGAGTCTGTCCTGGTCTAAGGGTCCGTCCTGGTCTGAGAGTCTGTCCTGGTCTAAGGGTCCGTCCTGGTCTGAGAGTCTGTCCTGGTCTAAGGGTCCGTCCTGGTCTGAGAGTCTGTCCTGGTCTAAGGGTCCGTCCTGGTTAAAGGGTCTGTCCTGGTCTGAGAGTCTGTCCTGGTCTAAGGGTCCGTCCTGGTTAAAGGGTCTGTCCTGGTCTGAGAGTCTGTCCTGGTCTAAGGGTCCGTCCTGGTTAAAGGGTCTGTCCTGGTCTGAGAGTCTGTCCTGGTCTAAGGGTCCGTCCTGGTTAAAGGGTCCGTCCTGGTCTGAGAGTCTGTCCTGGTCTGAGGGTCCATCCTGGTCCAAGGGTCCGTCCTGGTCTAAGGGTCCGTCCTGGTCTGAGAGTCTGTCCTGAGTGGGTGTATCACTGTACTATTCCAATAATGTGCCACCGCCGTGGAGCAGCATCATGACTTGAGTGAGGGTCACCATGAAACAGGATCAAATAATACGAAACTAAGTAATAACCATATTTTCTGGACTATAAGTGCATCAGTCAAACAATGCGTCATGAAGAGAAAAAGTCATATATAATTCGTACTGGACTACAAGTCTTATTTATTCATTTAAAATATGGTGATTTTCAGATTTTTTTTGTATCTTATTTATTCTTGCTAAAACTTCCCCAATTACTCTAATTCCAGAGTGATTTCCCTGTAAATTATCATAAACATCATAATTAAGAAGGATAAACATGTTTTTGGAGGATGTGTTCCACAATACAGGTAACACAGCCAGATGTCCTAAATGAACTCCTCTCGCTGAGGTAAAGCTGTTTTGGGATCTCTGCGATGAAGCAGAATATAGTCATCACAAGTCTAGAGCGCCCTGTTGTAGCATAAGATGGTAGGGCTGGGTATCGATACAGATTTCAAGAATCGATTCGATTCCGATTCTTATGGTTTTAAATTGATTATTTTCGATCCGTCCAATCCAATCCGATTTCGATTCGATCCGATCTTGATTCGTTCTCAATTTGGTTTGCTGGTATTGAAAAATTTTTAAGCCTTAACCCCGAATTCCATAACTCTGTAGTTATGCAACATATTAATTCTAGTATTATATTAATATTCTAAAACGAATGAAGTAATGTAGTTAATCGGTCTCTGCCAGACACGTGACATTTGTTGCTAAGACGCCATTTTAGGTGTATAAAAGTCAGCGGTCCCGTTTGTCAAACAAGCGTGGAAATGAGCGCACATCTGATCATATAAATGATCTTATTATTGTTTCCACGTGTGATTCATAAATGTTCCTGTCTGACCAAACAATAGAATCTACGTCAGAAATCGCTCCTCATCCAGCTGCTTCTACCCTGAAGCAGCAGCGCAGACAGGCGGAGGCTGGTCCAAGCCTGACCCGGACTGTGGGATCTGAGCCTGACCCGGACTGTCGGATCTGAGCCTGACCCGCACAGAGACAGAAGAAAAAATAACTTTCATTAGCTAAGCTAAGAAACAGTCTGCTGACTGAGCACTTATAGACTATAACTTTAGGGTCCAGATTACTTAATAGAAACGACGGATCGCCTCCTGTCTTCTGTCTCCAGGAGCTGCAGGTCTCATACCAGCCAGATGATCTTAACAGCAGAGTGTTATAACTGCTGATGAAGGCGACAACTGACCGCCCAAAATGTCAAGATAAATCAGACTTTATTACCTCACTGTTGATGTCTGAATAAAGAAAAGAAAGCTCGGCTGCTTGTAAGAAGACGGACAGTCGGGCTGCAGAAAGGCGCAGGTGCATCGGACCAGCGGGAAACGCTGCTTTAGACTCAGAGAAAGTTTGCAACACAACCCTGACCTGTGTGGATCTGTACGATGCTGTAACTTGTCAAGACTTTATTGACAAGTTAAATAACAGAAATACTAGTTTATAAACATTATGGCAGCCAGAAGGGCAGACGCGCTGGTAACTGCAGCTCCCAGGAGACACGGAGCTGAATGGAGGAGATCCGTTTCTGTAAATTAATCTATACATTAACGTTGTACAAGTGTTCATTCAGTAGACTGTTTCTTAGTTTAATTAATGAAAGTTATCGTTTCTTATGTTCCTGTCCGGGTCAGGCTCAGATCCGACCGACCTCCATCTGTCAGCGCTGCTGCTGCTTCAGGAGAAACAGCTGGATGACGGTGCATTTCTGACCAATATTCTGTTGTTTGGTCAGACACGAACATTTTATAAATCACACATGGACTCAGTCATAAGATCATTATTATGATCAGATGTGCGCTCATTTTCACACAGGTTTGACTGACACTGACAGTTTAACGCCTGAAATGGCATCAAGCGCTGGTTACTGCTGGTTTAGCAACAAATGTTACGTCACTAGGCGGTGACCAATAGTGGCTGTAAGGACCAAACCAAACCCTCTCCCCAGATACAGTCATCCACAAAATTATTCACACCCTCCAATTTAAAAAAGACTACATTCACAACAGTAATTCAAATAACAGGAAACACATAAAAAAATTTCACAAAATTATGATTCAGTAAGGCAAAACACACAGTAAGCCAGCATTTAAAACTTAAAACGACTAGCGACTAACCCGCTAGCTCGATGCTAACTATTAATGGAAAATGCCATTGACATGCTAACGGAATTAGCATCTACGTCGTGACTTCAAAGATAACATACAAAATAGAAAGTATCAATTTCACCTCGATCATGAACATTAACTGTCTTTATTAAAGTACTTACAGGCAGATGTTTCCTCTGCTCTGTTTAAACTGAATTTTTAGAAACTACTTGTACCAGCCCCACTTAGTCTTCATCAGACACTGCAGCAGCATTAGTAGTCCTACACTCTATCCAGCTCACTATCTCCCTAGCGGAGCGGCTGAGCCACTGCACTTAACCGGGGGCAGTACATTGAATGGTCATTTTAAAAAAGATAAGAAAAATCGATCTTTGGACATATGAATCGATCTTTAGAAATTAATATGAGAATCGATTCAGAATTGGAAAATCGATTTTTTTGAACACAGCCCTATAAGATGGTTATGTTTACTTCTTGGCTCATGTCAGTCAATATGATAACACATAGAAATATAATAAATTGTATATATTTTGATATATAAGTCGCACTGGACTATAAGTCACAGGAACAGCCAAACTATGACAAAAAGTTTGACTTATAATCCGGAAAATACAGTAATAAAATAAAGCTGGCAATCAAATAACTTACAGCACAAGTTCCAGCTTTTTTCCAGACGTTCGCCCCTCTGGCGACAAGTGGAAGTGACGCGAATGTCCTGCACACGCATGAGCTGCTTGGACTGCGTTGGTCTCTAATTTAACCCACATTACACTCAGTCTGAGTCCAGAGTTAGAGACACGATGTGTACTGAAGTAATAAAGTTATAAATCTGCAAGTTGTTTACGGTTTGATCATTGAATAAACTGACGGACTGTATGCTAACGGTAACAACAAGCTAATGCTGACTTATAGATCAAATATCCAAATTCACAGGCTGAGACAATAATTATCTTATAAAATTACTATATGAACTAAATTTAACAAGTTAATAGAGAGTGTCTCTTCCCTTGGAACAGTCATATGTCTGTCATACTGCTACATCTACGTGCTAAAAACTTAGCATTGCAATATTCTGCATCCTTATTTGCGTCATACATCATATTTATCTTGTTAGCGAGAAAAAAGCAACTGTGGGTCCCATTTTATTCCCAGACTGATCGGAGCCCCCTCCAATTAAAAAGAGAAAGAAAAAAAAAAACCTGCTCGGTTGTTTACTCCCGTCTTACTCCTGTGCCGGTGTTGTGCTGAAAAACGCCCCCCTGTCATGGGGACAGGTCAGACTCCAGTTTGGTTCTCTTCATCTCACAAGACAAAACTTTTCTTCTTTGTCTTACTGGAGTCTGAGTTGGGGTTTTAGAGGCACCTGTTCTCCATCTTTTAGTGTTGTCTCGACATGGGTGGACCTGCGGTGGCAGAACACACAACACTGGCGCAGCCAGACGAACAAGAACGCACAGCTCGTCTCCCCCACAAGTGCCCCCTAGGATTCGTACCCGAAACTCTTGAACTGAGCAGGAACAGTATCAGAGACCACCGCAGTGAAGAAAGATCAGCTCATTCTACACGAGGCAGCTGTTACAGTATGTGGAGGAAAGAAAAGAATAGTATTTATCATTTAAACTTGTGCAATGTACCTTTAAGTCAACAGTAATACAGTGAGTCACTGCGTTTTACATCCTTACACACTGACTTTGCTGGAAATCCTCGTGGCAGCGGGCAGTGCTGGATGCAGACGTGTTGCTTTGTTTCCAGCAGTATTATAATTTTCTCCTCCTCATCAGCTTCAAGGAGAACCTGTAATTTCATCTGTAAACAGTTACAGCAACTTTTTGCCATTTTCATGTGATTTCAGAGCTTCATAGGTGATCCTCTCATTCTCCGGGCTGAACCAGCCGGCTTGTGAAAGCTGATTCGTAGCTGGAGTTGTGGAACCGACAGAGCGGATAAGTTTTCAGAGGAGATAGCAGCCAGAGATCAGGCTTTGTTGCAGCATTTGTTAATCCTTCCTGGAACACCCCTTCAACTAATATTTTATTGAGCAACACTTTAAGGCGATCACTGCAATCAGATGTTTTCTGTAACGTCCAATCAGACGTCTGCACCTGATGACAGGTATGTTGGTCCACTGTTCATGGGGAAGGTCTAGTTTGTCTGAAACAGTTTTTTTTTTTTGTTTTTTTTTATTATTTTATTTTTAAACAAAAATTCAAAATCAACATTTTATTTCATTAAATTAACATGTAGCCTTTTTTTTTTATTATTTATTATTACTTTTTCAGAATTGTGTCATTTGAATTGCTATTTTGAATTTAGTAGGTGATGTAAACTTTAAAGCACAACTGTAAATACTCCACAAATTACACCCACAGAATACATTTCTGTAAATGAATTGAATGAATGAAAAATACTCAAGAAATGAAACTATTTGCAGAAAAACACTTAATACAACAAGCTGATTTAAGCTGTAAGAAAATGACCCAAAATACAATCTGAGCTCTTCTTAATGCACAGCTGTAGTTTTTCTTCCTGGCATGAAAGAAGGAACCTGCATGACAGCAGAGGACGTCTGCTGCCGCCAAAATTATGCTGGAAAAGAAAGTTATGCTCCCACTGAAGACATGTCTGGTTTCATAATACCAGAGCAGTGGGGATTATTTGCACAGCAAGCAATGAGAAGATGGTCATTTTGCAACTTTTCTGCTCCCACATCCCACATTGGGAATCCATGAAGCCCCAACTCGCTTGGCCGCAAATTGATTGCCTTGCTAAAACTGAAAAGACCACCAGGGATTTGAATAAGCATATTTTACACTAACAAGAACTTTTCACCATCAAAAGCTCAATTCTCCAATTCACCTTACATTGTATTTAGCTCATGTGCTCATACACAAAAAGTACTGCACATTAACACATGAATAATACATGCACAAGCGCTCACACACCCGACAAAAACAACTAGTGGTGTTTGTTTCCGCTAACAAACTGTAATTCTTTATCACATGAATCCTTGGGGAACTCTAAACAGCTTTAATATGTTGGAAGGGAATTACATTAAAAGCCTGCAAAACTAAATCTTAGTTTAGAAAATGCAGGTTTATGAAGTTATTCCAGTGAAGTCTAATTTCATGCATGAGTATATTAGTTTAACTGATGTTTAAGTTTTACAACAAGTAAAACATTTGTAGCTTGGTCCTCTGTGTAATCATCCTGAAGTCCCACCAAACTACTAAACTCAGTTATTAGAGGAAATTTTCAGTTACTGGGTTTTAAAAAGTGATGTTTCATTAGTTTGTTGAAGAAATGGAGCTGTGTCAGGCAGATATTAAAGGAATATTACCCACAGAATGATGTGCGTTCATTTTCTCCTCACCCTCATGCTGAGCAAGACTCTGGAGCACTTTAATATCTCAAATGCAGCCGGAGATCGGTTTTTGTTTTTTAAAATTCAACAACGTTCATATAATGGAGTTCATCGGCGCTGGAAATAAAAAGGTCCATAAAAGTCCACAAAAAACTTTGCAATATTCCTCCATGCTGCTCGTCCAACGCAATCATACGGGCCTTTTCCTCTGCACGTTTGCAACCCTTCCATACGGCCAAGGGCGTAACTTTGGGTCCGTCATTGGGGGGGTCAGATTCTTTGCCTATTTATTTAGTTATTTAATTATATTCATTCGTAAAACAAGTCAGGGTAATTTGGTGTCTGTATAAGAGATACAGTATATTGTGATACTTTTCCTTTTTCCTTTTGGATAAATAGTAAACTTAGTTATTTACTTTTCACCGCTATAATCAGCCCCATTACAGGACAGTGAACAGAGATATATAAAACATACTGCTGGCCGATGTAGTTTCTTACTTTTTATGCAATTAAAACTTGAATTGTAAAATCTGTGAAACTTTCCTATGAAGTCAAACACATCAAAGACATCCATGCAGAAGAGCATTAAACAGCTTCTAGAACAAATACGTTACTGTGAGTTTTACGTTACTATTATATATTTATTTATTAAATATATAAATATGATACAAGGTTCCATGATTAGTTCTCACTGAGACCCAAATTATGTTCATGTTGTGAAGTCAAAATAATAAAAAAGTAATGATAATAATCCATTGAGCTGCCCTTTACATCATGGGATCTTAAAGGGCAAAATTTTCAAGCGCCAACATGTCTTTTGGGGGTGTGAGAATGACGGCCAGTGACCCCTTTTGTGCTGAAATAGACACATGGTAACGTGGCATCAAATGCACTGTAGCTAAGTAGCCTATAATAATCTAATATTCATTAATACATTTAATTTCAAAACAAGCTCAGAATGCATGAACAACCTTAAAGTGCAGAGTGTTCATGCACCTGTAACAGGTAACCTCCCCATTACTGACACATGATATAATAACTAATTCATTATTATAATTAAACCAAATAATCACGTGACAGCCAAACGCTGTGAAGTCACGTCGCATTTCTAAAGTTCATACAGAAGTAAATCACGCGCATCACAGATAGTGAGGACTGGTGCTGGATCAAAGTGAAATACAAGGATACAGTGAAGAACGGCCAAACGTCACAGTATTAAAAAACAAACAAACAAACAAACAACAACTGAGTCTCGGAGCTTTTGTGGGGTGTGGATTTCTTCTCCATCTGCATTTCTAAACTTCAGCATGGATCATGTACTGATCCAGTTTACATCCATGAGCACGCGACCAGGAGAGGAAGGCGATCAAAACGGTGAAACTTGCAACTTTGAAGTTGTGCTGCGTTCAGAGACAGCTGGGAAATAACAGTCTTAGCATCAGCCTAACAGGGATAACTACCATGTGTGCTTTGTTAGAAAGTCAATAATGAAATCAATATTCCAAAAAAACTTTGGGGAGCTTCAGTTCTTCTAAAATACACCTGACCACATCCTGGTCTCTGGTAGAGAAAAGCCTAACACTTGTGTGTGCCTGCTTTTAAGTGGTTACTGTGTTTTCCGACGTGCGCTCTGTGCGCGCGCTGATGGAGTGCACAGATGAAGACGCACATGTGCGTGGATCTACCTCTCATGTGCGGGTATTTACCCCTCATGTGCGTGTATTTACCTCTCATGTGCGTGTATTTACCCCTCATGTGCGTGTATTTACCCCTCATGTGCGTGTATTTACCCCTCATGTGCGTGTATTTACCTCTCATGTGCGTGTATTTACCCCTCATGTGTGTGTATTTACCCTTCATGTGCGTGTATTTACCTGTCATGTGTGTGTATTTACCTGTCATGTGCGTGTATTTACCTCTCATGTGCGTGTATTTACCTCTCATGTGTGTGTATTTACCTCTCATGTGCGTGTATTTACCCTCATGTGCGTGTATTTACCCCTCATGTGCGTGTATTTACCTCTCATGTGCGTGTATTTACCTCTCATGTGTGTGTATTTACCTGTCATGTGTGTGTATTTACCTGTCATGTGCGTGTATTTACCTCTCATGTGCGTGTATTTACCCCTCATGTGCGTGTATTTACCCCCCCTCATGTGCGTGTATTTACCTCTCATGTGCGTGTATTTACCTCTCATGTGCGTGTATTTACCCCTCATGTGCGTGTATTTACCCCTCATGTGCGTGTATTTACCTCTCATGTGCGTGTATTTACCTCTCATGTGCGTGTATTTACCCCTCATGTGCGTGTATTTACCCCTCATGTGCGTGTATTTACCCCTCATGTGCGTGTATTCACCCCTCTGTGCGTGCACGTCCCTCCCCATGCGTGTCTATTCACCCCCCATGTGCGTGTATTTACCTCTCATGTGCGTGTATTTACCCCTCATGTGCGTGTATTTACCTCTCATGTGTGTGTATTTACCCCTCATGTGCGTGTATTTACCCCTCATGTGCGTGTATTTACCCCTCATGTGCGTGTATTTACCTCTCTCATGTGCGTGTATTTACCTCCCTCATGTGCGTGTATTTACCTCTCATGTGCGTGTATTTACCTCTCATGTGTGTGTATTTACCTCTCATGTGCGTGTATTTACCTCCCATGTGCGTGCATTTACCTCCTCATGTGCGTGTATTTACCCCTCATGTGCGTGTATTTACCCTCATGTGCGTGTATTTACCCCTCATGTGCGTGTATTTACCCCTCATGTGCGTGTATTTACCTCTCATGTGCGTGCATTTACCTCTCATGTGCGTGTATTTACCTCTCATGTGCGTGTATTTACCTCCCATGCGCGTGTATTTACCTCTCATGTGCGTGCAGTCACCTCTCATGTTGCGTGTATTTACCTCTCATGTGCGTGTCTCTCCCTCTCTCTCCTCTCTCTCCCCCTCTCTCTCTCTCTCTCTCTCTCTCTCTCTCTCTCTCCCTCTCCCTCTCCCCCTCTCACCTCCCATTGCGTGCATTTACTCCCTCCCCATGTGCGTGGATTTACCTCCCATGTGTGTATTTACCTCCTCATGTGCGCGTATTTACCTCTCATGTGCGTGTCTTTACTCTCACGTGCGTGTATTTACCTCTCATGTGCGCGTCTTTACCTCTCATGTGTGTGTATTTACCTCTTATGTGCGTGCATTTACCTCTCATGTGCGTGTATTTACCCCTCATGTATGTGTATGTACCTCTCCATGTGCGTGTGTTTACCTCTCATGTGCGTGTACTCACCTCTCTATGTGTGTGGATTTACCTCTCATGTGCGTGTATTTACCTCCTTCATGTGCGTGTATTTCCCCATCTATTTCCCCCTCATGTGCGTGTATTTACCTCTCATGTGCGTATATTTACCCCTCATGTGCGCGTATTTACTCCTCATGTGCGTGTATTTACCTCTCATGTGCGTGCATTTACCTCTCATGTGCGTGTATTTACCTCTCATGTGCGTGTATTTACCTCTCATGTGCGTGTATTTACCCCTCATGTGCGTGTATTTACCTCTCATGTGCGTGTATTTACCTCTCATGTGCGTGTATTTACCTCTCATGTGCGTGTCTTTACTCCTCATGTGCATGTATTTACCCCTCATGTGCGTGTATTTACCCCTCATGTGCGTGTATTTACCCTCATGTGCGTGTATTTACTCCTCATGTGCGTGTATTTACCTCTCATGTGCGTGTATTTACCTCTCATGTGCGTGTATTTACCCCTCATGTGCGTGTATTTACTCCTCATGTGCGTGTATTTACCTCTCATGTGCGTGTATTTACCTCTCATGTGCGTGTATTTACCTCTCATGTGCGTGTATTTACCTCTCATGTGCGTGTATTTACCCTCTCATGTGCGTGTATTTACCTCTCTTTGGCCAATCAGTTCTTTTTTATTAAGGTTGATGTCGATCATCAATGAATCATGTCGTCTGTCCACCTTTTCTTCTTTACATTACTGTTGGTCTTCTGTTTCCCTCCATCCATCAAACACAGCAATAAGATAGAAAGCGGCTGGTATGGGTAATACCAAATACACGGCGGGGGAAGAGGGAGGGGGTGTGTTACAATACCGGATGATTAAAGGTGCTGTTGTTTTGCTAGAAAATATTGTAGCTAAGAAAAAGGATTAACAATTTGTTCATAAAAGATCAGTAATGTTGTTATTAAATCCGAGTTGTGTTAGTTTTTAGGGGGGTTATATGACCTGGCTCTGATTATTGGGGGGGTCAAAACCCCCTATCCCCCGTGGAAATTACGCCATTGCATACGGCACAGCACGCTTTATTTGTGTTTGTGTTGTGCTGTGCTGTACCGTGCTGTACTGTGCTGTACTGTGCTGTACTGTGCTGTGCTGTACCGTGCTGTACTGTGCTGTGCTGTACCGTGCTGTGCTGTACCGTGCTGTGCTGTGCTGTACCGTGCTGTGCTGTACCGTGCTGTACCGTGCTAGTGCTGTACCGTGCTGTGCTGTGCTGTACCGTGCTGTGCTGTACCGTGCTGTGCTGTGCTGTACCGTGCTGTGCTGTACCGTGCTGTACTAGTGCCATGTGCTGTGCTGTACCGTGCTGTACTGTGCTGTACTGTGCTGTACTGTGCTGTGCTGAGCTGTACCGCGCTGTACTGTGCTGTACTGTGCTGTACTGTGCTGTGCTGTGCTGTACCGTGCTGTACCGTGCTGTACTGTGCTGTACTGTGCTGTACTGTGCCGTGCTGTGCTGTACTGTGCTGTACTGTGCTGTGCTGTGCTGTACCGTGCGGTACTGTGCTGTACTGTGCTGTACCGTGCTGTACTGTGCTGTACCAGGCATGTACTGTGCTGTACTAGTGCTGTGCTGTGCTGTGCTGTGCTGTACCGTGCTGTACTGTGCTGTACCGTGCTGTACTGTGCTGTACTGTGCTGTGCTGTACCGTGCTGTACCGTGCTGTGCTGTACTGTGCTGTACTGTGCTGTACCGCGCTGTGCTGTACTGTGCTGTGCTGTACTGTGCTGTACCGTGCTGTGCTGTACCGCGCTGTGCTGTACTGTGCTGTACTGTGCTGTACCGTACTGTGCTGTACTGTGCTGTACTGTGCTGTGCTGTACTGTGCTGTACCGCGCCGTGCTGTACCGTGCTGTGCTGTACTGTGCTGTACTGTGCTGTACCGTGCTGTGCTGTACTGTGCTGTACTGTGCTGTACCGTGCTGTGCTGTACCATGCTGTGCTGTGCTGTACCGTGCTGTGCTGTACTGTGCTGTACCGTGGCAGTGCTGCACAGTGCTGTGCTGTACTGTGCTGTACCGTGCTGTGCTGTACCGTGCTGTGCTGTGCTGTACCGTGCAGCTGCAATGGAATGCATAAGTGTCTTGAGAGGGTAGCGTCCATAATTTACTTAATCATTTAGTATATTTTTATAGCTTAAACAGTAGCATTTCCCAGATGCGCGTCCATGTGAGTTCATGACACTTTTACCGTGCTGTGCTGTACTGTGCTGTGCTGTACTGTGCTGTACTGTGCTGTGCTGTACCGTGCTGTACCGTGCTGTGCTGTACTGTGCTGTACTGTGATGTACCGTGCTGTGCTGTACCGTGCTGTGCTGTACCGTGCTGTACTGTGCTGTACCGTGCTGTGCTGTACTGTGCTGTACCGTGCTGTGCTGTACTGTGCTGTACTGTGATGTACCGTGCTGTGCTGTACCGTACTGTGCTGTACCGTGCTGTGCTGTACCGTGCTGTACTGTGCTGTGCTGTACTGTGCTGTACTGTGCTGTGCTGTACCGTGCTGTACCGTGCTGTGCTGTACTGTGCTGTACTGTGCTGTACTGTGCTGTGCTGTACCGTGCTGTACCGTGCTGTGCTGTACTGTGCTGTACTGTGCTGTGCTGTACCGTGCTGTACTGTGCTGTGCTGTACTGTGCTGTACTGTGCTGTACTGTGCTGTGCTGTACCGTGCTGTGCTGTACTGTGCTGTACTGTGCTGTACTGTGCTGTGCTGTACCGTGCTGTACCGTGCTGTGCTGTACTGTGCTGTACTGTGATGTACCGTGCTGTGCTGTACCGTGCTGTGCTGTACTGTGCTGTACCGTGCTGTGCTGTACTGAGCTGTACTGTGATGTACCGTGCTGTACCGTGCTGTGCTGTACTGTGATGTACTGTGCTGTGCTGTACCGTGCTGTGCTGTACTGTGCTGTACCGTGCTGTGCTGTACCGTGCTGTGCTGTACTGTGATGTACCGTGCTGTGCTGTACTGTGCTGTACTGTGCTGTACTGTGCTGTACCGGGCTGTGCTGTACCGTGCTGTGCTGTACCGTGCTGTGCTGTACTGTGATGTACCGTGCTGTACCGTGCTGTGCTGTACTGTGCTGTACCGTGCTGTGCTGTACTGTGCTGTACCGTGCTGTGCTGTACCGTGCTGTGCTGTACCGTGCTGTGCTGTACTGTGCTGTACCGTGCTGTGCTGTACTGTGCTGTACTGTGCTGTACCGTGCTGTGCTGTACCGTGCTGTTCTGTACTGTGCTGTACCGTGCTGTGCTGTACTGTGCTGTACTGTACTGTGCTGTGCTGTGCTGTGCTGTACTGTGCTGTACCGTGCTGTGCTGTACGTGCTGTGCTGTACTGTGCTGTGCTGTACTGTGCTGTACCGTGCTGTGCTGTGCTGTACTGTGCTGTACCGTGCTGTGCTGTACCGTGCTGTGCTGTACTGTGCTGTACCGTGCTGTGCTGTACTGTGCTGTACCGTGCTGTACCGTGCTGTGCTGTACTGTGTGCTGTACCGTGCTGTGCTGTACTGTGCTGTACTGTGCTGTACCGTGCTGTGCTGTACCGTGCTGTGCTGTACTGTGCTGTGCCGTGCTGTGCTGTACCGTGCTGTGCTGTACCGTGCTGTGCTGTACCGTGCCGTGCTGTACCGTGCTGTGCTGTACCGTGCTGTGCTGTACTGTGCTGTACCGTGCTGTGCTGTACTGTGCTGTACTGTGCTGTACCGTGCTGTGCTGTACCGTGCTGTGCTGTACTGTGCTGTACCGTGCTGTGCTGTACCGTGCTGTGCTGTGCTGTACCGTGCTGTGCTGTACCGTGCTGTGCTGTACTGTGCTGTACCGTGCTGTGCTGTACCGTGCTGTGCTGTGCTGTACCGTGCTGTGCTGTACTGTGCTGTGCCGTGCTGTGCTGTACCGTGCTGTGCTGTGCTGTACCGTGCAGCTGCAATGGAATGCATAAGTGTCCTGAGAGGGTAGCGTCCATAATTTACTTAATCATTTAGTATATTTTTGTAGCTTAAACAGTAGCATTTCCCAGATGCGCGTCCATGTGAGTTCATGACACTTTTGCCATTGTGCTGTGGCTCACAGCACAATGTAAACAGATGAAAAGTAGAATTTCTTCTTCTACGCTTGCATTATTGGCAGAGTAGCCGCCGAACGCAGCGGCTTCCGTAGTGTTGTGAGCTCGCATGGATGCGCATTGCGAAAGTACGATGTTCTGCCGTTTAGGCTCTAAAAATCTACTTAATGATGTGGTTTTGAGTAAATTCTGGACGCTACCCACTCAGGACACTTAGATTACATTGGACGAGCAGTATGGAGGAATATTGACACGTTTTTGTGGACTTTTATGGACCTTTTTGTTTCAAGCACGGTTCACCTCCATTATATGAAAATCGCGGGGAAAACAATTTGAGTTTATTTGTTCTGCTTTACGTTAGTTCTTACCTTTAAAACAATGGTTTGGGAACAAATATTCATTTTTGTGTATTTTTTCTAAAGTTATATGTCTGTCTTCTGTGTCGGTAAGAGAAAAACAATTTCCCAACTTGGTGGGCAATAAAGACTTTCATTCTATTCTATTCTATTCTATTCTATTCTATTCTATTCTATTCTATTCTATTCTATTCTATTCTATATCAGGACCTGGAAGAGAAGGAATGGTTTATGTGAAACATTAGTTCCTTCCATTTTTAATGGTCTTTTGAGATGTGTGGACCACATACAGGAACATTAGGCGCATTCGGACAGGGAGGTTCTAGGAACGTAGTTCCAATAACTACCAGTCTGGAGTTTAGTTATCAGAACTACCTCCCCCTTTAGTTTGCATTCGCACATGTCACATCAGTGACAAATTTATGCCCCAGATGATCTGATACATAACTGAGTTTTCTCATCTCTTTTCTTCAAAGCTATTATAAAGCTAGCTTACCAGCTTTCCATCATCACGCTCATTTGTATCACGTTCCTATGGAACCCCAAAAAGACCCCGCCTCGGAGTAGGAGCTAGAAAGGTCATAGGAATTGAGGGCCGAGGTCCCTGGTTCCTATGTGTCCTGATGCGCCAAAAACGACCTGGATTCCGAAAAGGTTCTAGGAACTCCAAAGGTTCCTACAGTCCGAAAGCGCCTCATGTTCAGACTGAAGTGACAGTTTTATGTGACCTGTGTTGTGTTTAGTATTTCAGTTATTTAGATTTATGTCAGCGTTGCTTTGGTCAGAGTGAACGAGTGCTCACCGTGCACCACCGCTGCTGACCAGGACTGACAGTTTTCTGAACAGCAGCTGAAACGCAGCAGCTTTGCTGCTGGAAAGTGATGAACTACCTCTCATCCTATGATGATGGGTGGAAAACGAACCGTAATACCAGTGTCTGCCCACAGTCTTATTGCATTCTGCAGCCAAACACATGTCACATGAGTCAATATTTAATTTACTAAGTACAGATCTGGACTCTTCGGATGAGCGTGGAGCATTTCTTCAGTGAATCCCTTTGTAATCTTGCGTCAGCGTTGTGCTGCATTGCTACGTGGAACCGGGAGGAAGCTTCATATGCTCGGACACATCTTTAGCAGATCTGGATTTTATATTGATGGTTGAAACTAGGATCCTCAGATCTCTATGGGAAGCAAGATAATTGGCTCACTTGGTTTGCAGGTTGCCCCCCCCTCCAGCTGGACAAGCCCCCTGCATCTGCCTACTCTTATGATGGGTCTGATTAAGGGATTACAAGCACATGTTTTAGCAAAATGAAGCTGGATGCCCATCTCTTCCTGCTAATTATTTTCTCTTAAACTTAATATTTTTCCTTTTAACTCATTTAATGAAGTGAGAGGGGGAATTTCCATGTGGGAATGATGGGCTGCTCCGAGACGGATTGGGGGAAATGAGCTGCGTTACTTGTGGCATTCCTTTAAGAATGTTTGCTCAGGATTTTTCACATTTAATGAGAAAAGCAGGGATATTTTTGGCCAAAGTTCCCCTCATGAGACACTCTCCACCTCACTAAATTTAGCAACTTGTTTTGTTTAAATCTGAAAAGTGCAAACTCTCGAAGTTTCTAGGATACATTTACAGTTTTTATATTTAGCAGATTTCTTTTGGCAGGAGCTCCTCGCAGATTTTTATTTATTTTTTTTTTTTTTAGTGATGTGCTTTTTATTCCCCCGTTTACAGATTTATGGAGAACCCTCTCCACAGCTACGCACAAACGCGTGTGCACATGGGTGAGTACACACATTGCAGCACAGGAGGGGGAAATTTCTCGCCTCCCTTGACGCACCTGTTGATGGGAGAGAGCTCAGCGCCTGCTGCGCCTCCCACTTCATACACATTACTCCTTCATCCACTCACTTATGAGCTCACTCAGACAGCACAACAGGGTGTTTTGTTTTTATTGAATGTATTATTTAGAATCGACTGCTGCAGCAAATGATAATATAACTTTTTAAAATTATTTCACTGAACTAAGTGGATTCATTCCTGCAAATCTCTGGTTTATATCTATAATAGATGGAAAATGCACAGTGTTTTGTTTATGGCTCGGTTACAGGCCTGTGTCGCATCATTTTTAGGGGAGAAGTTAAAGCAACATTTTTTAACTTTGGTGGGTTTCCTAACAAAACCTGACCATTGTTCTTGTGCTGCTCTCTAAAAAAATGTTTTATTAATACTTTTATTTTTCATCTGTTAATTGTAGGGATGCACAATATTGGAATTTTGGCCGATATCTGGTATGCCAATATTTTAAAACTGGTGGCCAATAACCAACATCGATATCGATATCAAATAGCAGTTTTGTTATCCATTTCTGACTCTTTGAAAAATAGGGTAGGGAAAAAATATTGATACAATGAAATATCTGAATATTTTCATTTGCCAATATCAAACAAAACAGTATCAATCTATTTTATTTACAAAATCTCATGAGATTTCATCGCTCTGTGACAAAATCTCACAATATTTTGTGAATTGTCGCAAGATTTTGTAACAGAACAATGAAATATTGCAAGATTTCGTCAGTAAAATAGATAGATACTGAGTTTTTAAATGTCAATATGATATCAGCATATGAAAATATTGTGAAATTTTTGTGAATTGTCGCAAGATTTTGTAACAAAACAATGAAATATTGCAAGATTTTGTTACTAAAATAGATTGATACTGCGTTTTTAAATGTCAATGTGATATCAGAAAATAAAAAAAAATATTGTAATATTTCAGTGTATCGATTTTTTTTACCCATCCCAAGTCTTTAGAAGTTTTGAAAGTCTGTAAAAAAATAAGTTTTTGAAGAAAAAGAATTTGGTTTCTTTTTTTGTTGCTTTTTCTTTACTTTAGAAACAGTGGGCTGATTGGTTAAACGCTGGTTAATTACGGTTAAATGTTGGAGGGGTGACCGATGTCCAATACTCAGTTTTAAGGCCGATGTAGGCCGATACCGATAGGTGGCCGATCAAATTGTGCATCCCTAGTTAATTGCTAACTATGCTGCACGGACATGACTGATTTGGGGGAATGAAGAAGGAAAGTGTGCATGCTCATCAGACCCAGTGGCGTTACTGGGGTCTTACGGGGCTCAAGCAAGAGGCATGGGGTGGGGCCCAACAAGGAGGTTTTCTACGACGGTGTCATTTCATTGTAAAGTAAATGCCCATCTTGTCATTGCTGTGAAGTACAATTTGTCAGCCCTTGGGGGCCCCCTAGAAACAGGGCGTGCATGATCATTCCATCGCACAAGGAAAAACAGAAACCAGTATGATTATAAAACACGATTGCATACAGAACTTTTCCATCAACAGCTCACTAATTAGCTGTAACTCCTTCTTTTTATATGTGCTTGTTTAGAGTATTTAGTGATGATAATGACAGCGTTGTGGAGGATGATGATAATACCTGCCAGCAAGACAACGGCACACAGTGTAAAAACAGACGGTTTTCCGCCTGGAGTCAAAGTTAATTAGCGTTCTCACTGAGGTGTGGAGCTGTCATAAACAATTAACATGCTGCATGTGCAGGTCCGTTTCCATGCACTTCTGCGTGCTAGTCCTCATTTCTAACCTGCAGTTACAGGAGTAAACCTGTTAAAGGTTAATTACACTCTACACCTTGTTTGTCATCAGGACTAATCTGCTTCCACAGACTCAGTGTGGGTCAACATGGACTCGTACATTAAAGGCGGGGTAGAAGATCCTGGAAAAATGCTTCCAGATGGATTTCAAAATGCACTTTTCAAAAGTCCAAACTTCTTTCTTCAGACCAGAGCGTTTGTGTTATTGTTGACTTTACTATGTAAAGCACCATGGAAACCGTGGACAAACCCACTTAGGTCGCTCATATGCAGCCAAAATGTAACCCCTATGAGCCCCACATGGATGTGCTGGCTGGGTTTGGCATTGTTCTGCCAAAAACAGCTTTTAAGCATTCCAGATGTTCTTCTCTGCTTCTTTTAGTCACATGAGTTGGTACTCGATTGCATAACCATTATTTTTGATGACAAGGGGGGTCTCTAACTTTTTTCCATGGCTGTATATTGAAAAAAAAGTCTGTAAATTATGCGGAGTATCGGTATCGGCCTATATCGTTTATACTGTGTATCGTCTATCCTTTATGTTGACATCATGTTGCAGCTTATCTTATGCCTAATCAAATTAAAGGAATAGTAGTAGAACCAAAAAGGTCCATAAAAGTCCACTAAAACCTGTCAATATTCCTACATACTGCTCGTCCAATGTAATCTGAGTGTCCTGAGTGGGTAGCGTCTAGTATTTACTGGAAACCACATCATTTAGTAGATTTTTAGAGCCTTAACAGTACTACATTGCACTTTCTATTTGCACATTCGTGCATGCTCACGACACTACGTAACGATATTGCAAGCGTAGAAGAAGAAATTTGCTGTTTATATTGTGGTAAGAGCGAACGAGCTGCAGACAAACACAAGAGGAGTTGGCTGTTGATTTAAAATAAAGAAAGAAAGAAAAAAGAGAACACGCGATCTCGTCTGCCGCGGCTTCCATAGTGCCGTGAAGTGAACTCACAGGAGCATGCTTCGTGGCAGCTTTATGTTCTACCATTTAGTCTCTAAAAATCTACTAAATGACGTTGTTTCACGTAAATTCTGGACGCTACCCACTCAGGACACTTGGATTACATTGGACGAGCAGTATGGAGGAATATTGACAAGTTTTTGTGGACTTTTATGGACCTTTTTGGTTCAGTCGACAATGAACTCCATTATACGAAAGTTGGGGGAAAATTAAAACCTGTCCGATCTCCAGCTGCATTTGAGATATTAAAAAAGTGCTCCAGAGTCTTCCTCAGTGTGAAGATGAGTAGAAAATGAAGGACCATCATTCCGTGGGTGCACTATTCCTTTAAAAACAAATCCAAAGGGAAACACTCGTCTACAAATGGTTGAAACTGCAAAAAGAGAAGACAAACATCTCAAAGAAACTTTAATTCCCTTTGGGAATTTGCAGAACAGATAATGAACCGTCTTGGTGCTGTTAAAAGTGGTATTTTGCTACCGATGCGAGGACCGGAACAAAGACTGCAAGCAGTGATGCAGGTGAGTGATGGATCAAACACAAAGTGCTTCCTCCTGAGCTGGGCTGCACGTCTCACCTTGCAGCAGAGATGTTGCTGTTGTAACGGTCTCCGGCACGCCATCCTTGCTGTAAATGGACTGTAGAAATTCTGGGATGCAGTCGTTTTCATCGATGATAACAACTCGTACCTGAGGAGGAAGTGAGGGAGAAACAGGATCAGAGAAGAGACGCAGAACAAAGAGGTTTTCACTCATTTTATATGCAAGTTTGGGATAAGAAATGAGTTCTTTTCACATAAAAAACAACAAGAAGAGACGATAAAAGCATATAAAACTTAAAAATGAAAGAAAGACATCTGGTTTTAATCTGTAAAAGAAACATTCCTGCATAAAAATGTGTCAGTAAAGATTGAATTTATCAAATATTTCACTTAAAGGAATTGGGAATAAAAGGTTTGCATGTTCATGTATGTCCTTGTGATGCAGTGTTAGGATGAGCTGCCTGCTCAGGCCATCACACGTGGAAACGCTGCAGATTAAAAGCCACGCTGGGAGAGTGTTATGAAATTTTTAAATCTGGGATTACTTCTGCAGGCACTGTTCAAAATTGGTTTTCTTTGCATCCAGAGTGGTTTTCATCCGCAAGTAACCCAAATTAACTCTATCCCTAACCGAGAGGGAAGTTTCCTCCGGAGGCGGAGCCTCGACCTCGATCCCTCCGGCTTATTTCTCCGCGCTCGGTGAGGAAGCCGCTGCAGAGGCTGCACCCCGGTGGGTCAGCGGAGAGTGAAATCTAACGCAGCTCCTCGGAAGCCCTGAGCTAACAAAGCAGGCCTGCGCAAAGATGTGCGGTGTGAGCGCGAGCGTGTGTGCATAGCTGAAACACGGTAACGCTGCCAGTTCATCAGGGGAAAGAAGGCCAACAAGGCCAGATGTTTGACTCCCAGCTTCAAGGAGCAAGAATACAGAAAGCAGCACCAGACAAGCGTCTCTGCCTGCCAACATCACATCGTCTCATCACACACACACACACACACACACACACACACACACGGGGAGTGGTCTGTAAATACCACTGGTATTACGTTTAGGTAGGTAAGATGAAATTCTGTAATGTCAGTTAATCCTCCAGCAAAGATCAGCATCGGAGCAACAGACAACAGAATGTGACCATCCAACTCCCCGAGGTGATTTGTGTTTGCCAGTTTTTGTACATATCTGTGTGTGTGTGTGGGTGGGGGGGCTTGAGAGTAATGAAAAAGGCAGGGAGAGGTAAACACCTGCTCATGTTTTATAACAAGAAGACCTGCAGGAGTTCTGCTACACCTGGGTGTGATTAGTAAATGAAGCCGTCGCGTCACATGTGAGACACACATGCATCGTCAGGATCCGTCTACGCGCTGCACTAAAATACGGAAAATCCTGCCTGGTTGATCATTTGTTTGCAGTAACAATACTTACTGAGAATGAATGATACTGTCAGAAAGTCTTTTTCCTCTTTTAAAGGTGCATTGCACAAGTTCAAATGCTGAATAGTCTTCTTTCCTCCACGTGCTTTAACAGCTGCCTGATCCTTCTTCACTGCGGTGTCTCTACTGTTTCTGCTCAATGCGAGAGTTTTGGGTACGAAGCCTCAAGGGGGCAGTAGTGGGGGAGACGAGCTGCGTGTTCTCATTCGCCTAGCTGCACCGGTGTCGTGTATTCCACCACCGCAGGTCCCCGCATGTTGAGACAAAACTAAAAGATGGAGAGCAGGAGCCTCTCAAACCCAAACTCAGACTCCAGTAAGATGAAGAAGAAAAGTTTTGTCTTGTGAGACGAAGAGAACCAAACTGGAGTCTGACCGGTGCCGAAGTAAGACGGGAGAACCAAGCAGCTTTTTTTTTTCTTTTTTTTTTTTAAACAGAGGAAGCTCCAATCTGCTCTGGGAAAAAAAATGGACCCACAGCTGCTTTTCTCTTACTAACAAGTTAAATGTGGTGTATGATGGAAATAAAGATGCATAATGTTGCAGCTCAGGCCGCGGCTCAGAGCCGCCTTGCCTTTGCCTATTTTAGTGTTTTCCAGGAGTGATGACACACATGACACGGCAAGATGTGACATGGGACACGCCCAACTGGCTTCACTTTTAGCTCTTCAGACACCAACGGGCGACGTAGCGGCAGGTTCGTCGCTCTCTGTTAACGGTCTGTGATACAGGCTCAACTTCTCACCATTATCATCATTCAGACTTTGACACCAGCTGATTTCAGACGAGCAGCATGTGTGATCATTTAAGCCCCATTTCCACCCGTGGGTCGGGTCGGGCCAGGCCGGATCGGGTGGGTTTTGGTATGGATTTGTTGATTTCACGTTGCGTCCCCACAGCAAACTGTCCCCTTACCCTGGAGGCTGAGAACCGGATAGCGCTGTTACATGATCGCGTGACATCATCACTGTGCGACACCTTTTGACCAAAGCACCACACATGACAGAAACAAAGGAGTCACCACCCCGGCTTTGTTTTTACGCCGGGTCACGCGGGAAGTGAAGGATTTTTCAACGAATCAACGGATTGCTGTGTTAGCTCCACCTCTTTGGTCCTGATCGGTTAGCTCAGTACCCCTACCGAAGGGTACCAAAAGGTTGGCCGGGTCAGATATAAGGGTACCCGTCCCAGTTTTTATCTGTGGAGATGCAAAAAAACGTGGACCGACCCGTCCCGATCCGACCCAGACCCACTGGTGGAAACGGGGTTCATAGTGAAGAGATAGCAGCCATGCATGCTGGGAAACGTCTTTATCTTTTTACATTTTGCTGTTTGTCCTGTTCAGTCAGCGCGAACATCATGTTCAACTCAGCATTCTTCCTGTTTTCACCGTATGCACCTCAGTGGGAGAGATTTAAACCCAGGCTGGGGAGGTAGCCATCCTGAACGTTGGGGTGGGGCTTGCAAGCTCAACATGTTTTATTTCCTCCGTTTTGTCTCAATCATCTCTGGTTTAATATCCACAACACAGAGAGAATAAAATAAAAGCCTGGCACCACTGGAACTGTTGCTGCTGCCTCAAAGCAACATTCATAATATATGAAGAGACCGAGCTGAGACGGTGACAAGAAAGTAGTAAAACCAGATTAATAAAACATTACTTTCAGGTTTCTGACAGCGGCTTGGTGGTCAGGGTGAGCTTCAAAAAGAAGAATCTGACAGATGACGCAGTGGAATCACAGCAGAAAAAGACAGATCTTAAGGAGTTTCAGTACTTATGTTTTAGGATACAAAAGCACCCAAAAGTCCACAAAAATGTGGGAATGGACGAGTTTTGAGTGAATTCAGATGAAGCGTGCTTCCTTGCTTGTACGGGGCTCAGGGACCGACAGGAAACAGCAAGATGTGATTCACAGCCATGACACGTTAATCTCAAACTTGTCCACACTCATTTAATTCTGAGACAAATGCATTTACATATAAATACACACACACACACACACACACACACAACAGAAAGATACAGCTGGAACAGACATGCTGGTTTGATCAAACATATTTATCTTTTGATCAAACATCTTTTTTTTTTTTTTTCCAAAAATATAGCTGGATTTTCCTTTCCTGTTGATCAGTGAGGCAAACTTAGTAATTACAATTACTTTATTATTGTTCATAATTTGATCCCCATTAGCTTTTCTCCTGAAAAAAGCTAGTCTTCCTGGAGTCCTACACCAATAAAAACAAATTCTGCACATAAAAAAAGATACTACAACTAAGTGAAAGAAATTATTAATTTGATATGAAAATAATTATGAACAGTACACAAACGTTTGTGCCTCAAGGGTTTAATATAGGCTTATTTGCATTAAATGTATTGATTTTTGTTTGTTTGTTTGTTTTTTTTTAGCTTTTTTATGTTAAATTTTGTGCTGGTATGCTTTATGCTATTAGGCAGTGAATTCCATTCTGTAATAGTTCGATAGATAACAGTTGATTTAAAAAGTTCTGTTCTGGGTTTTAGTGGTCCGGTGGTATAACCTAAAATGGCTCGTCTGTCATATGATGGTGTAAATCTTGTGTGTATTCAACTTGCTCATAGAAGTGTTGTGGTCTTTTATCAATTAAAACATTCCAAAAATGATTGAGAAGATGCAAAAGTAGTCTAAACTCAAAAGGAAGCCATGAAAGATTTTTGTGCATTTTTGTGACGTGTGCGCTTAGAACACTGCAGAACTAACCTTGCAGCTTTATTTTGAGCCATTTGTAATTTTTGCAAGTCTTTTTTTGAAGCTGAAGTTAAAGATGACCAAATGACAAAGCAAAAGTCAAGGTGTGACAGGACGAACGGTACATCCACACCAAACACGATTTGGGCGTCAAGGGCGTCAGGTTTACATGCAAAGTCAATGACCGACGCACATCCAGGAGGTGTTGGAAATCCCGCGGCGCGTTACACGCATCGACTTTTTGAGATTTTGAGCATTTGATGCATATTACGCCGATCAAAGGCGGTAGAGTTGGAAAATCTTAACTTTGGCGTGGCATCAACAATTCAGAGCAACACACATTTTTCTGACAGGACGGGAAACACCAAGAAGAACCAGGGGAATCTACTCTCTTACTCAAGACAGAGGAGGATAAACTGTGATCTGCAACCGGTCCCGGTTCCTGAACAGCCGTCTGATGACCTGCTGTGCCGATGGGATTTACTGGGTTTATAATGCTGCCCCGCATCTGGACAGCGGGATGTTAAACTGGGCCAGTTCAGAAAGCTGAACGCGCCCCTCATCAGCGCAGCTCCTGGAGTAAATGATGAAACTCATCACACTCGGAACACCTGAAATCATCTGGTAAACCAGACACGGAGCAGAGACGCCCTACGTCAACATTTATCACTAGCTTTGTTTGTCACATAAAGCCGAGCTACTCTCCACTGCATCTGCCATGGTGCAGACAGGCCGGTGACAGGAAAAAGAAAAAAAGAGAGGCTCAATCTGACGCCCCTCGACATCTGGAAACCAAGTGTCTGACTTTTTAGCAAAACAGCATCCAACTTTGGGCTTTAGGCATGCTTTTGATGCCCACGATGCTCACGAATGGTGTGTACACACTGTAAGGCTTGTGATACTTCATTTAAAGTATTCTGCTGTACATAATCTGAACATTTTCTAGTAATGGAGATGCCTGTTCACATTTTTGTTGCTATGTTATCTATGTGTTTAGTCCAGTTTAGTTTCAGGTCTAATGTGATTCCCAGCAGCTTAACCTCTTACTTGTTCTAACTGCTTTCCAGAGAGTGAGAGGCTCAGTTGAGTGTCACTGTTCATAGTAGCACTTGTCTAGATCCTAATACTATACATTTACTGTAGTTTTAGCTATGTTCAGCACTAGTTTGTTATGTTCAACCCAATCCGCAACTGCTTCAAGCTTGATATTTAATGTATCGCTTAACTCTGTAACAGTATGTGCGAACTTTACAGGGTGGAATCATCTGCATATATAACCACATAAGATTTATTTAATGCTAATGGTAGGTCATCTGTAAATATGGAAAATAAGGGAGGGCCAAGGGAACTTCCCTCAGGAACCCCACACTGCATTTCCCTTACTTTCCCCGGAAGTACAGGACAATCACAGGCAAACCACTACGGAGAGTATCAAAGGCAGCACGGCTCACAGGCAAAGCACTGCGGAGCATCGCCTGTGATTGGCCTGTACCTCCACAGCATATAGTTCCCCTACTGAATGCCGCCTAGTCAGTCCTTGGATGTGAATTCAGCTTCTTGTTTGTACTCGATCAGAATGTGCGGGTCACAAAACTTACTTGGAAAAAATCTTGAGTTAATTAGTTCACTTTCACCAAGTGGTGCTAGTTGGAAACACCAGATTACAGCAATTACGCTAAGCTAAGCTAAGCTAAGCTAAAGTCAGTGCTTCCAGATTCAGAGAATGACCGGGTCGGTTAGAAAACGCTTCTGCCCTCTTGTCCAACTCAGGGGACTGGGGGGTAATTTCACCCAGGGGTGGCATACAGTATGCCTTTAATGTATATCAGTTTAAAATCTGTCACTCCTGTAACCCTGTTTAGTTTTCACTCTCGATGTGCTTGTCACGTTGTGTAAATATACGCAATAGTATAACAGGAAAACTCACAATTCATGTGTCCATGTGTTTTAACACAGTAGCATTATAACAATCTATCTGCACAATAACAGACTGATCAAACAGTTCTTCCAGTCTTCTCTTACTCTCTGGAAGATTGTTGTTTGTGGTCTAAGAAGCACCTGGTTCTGCTCCTTTGGGTTGGGAAGGTCTGCAGAGAGCCTCCTGTTTTTGTGTAGGGAATGGCGATAGCATTGCAAGATATATGAAGGCACAGTGTGTGTAAAAGGCAGAGGAAAAGCAAGATTATATGAGAAAAGAGGGGAAGTCAACTGTAATAAAGCAAGATGAGCTCAAACACACACACGCTGAAATGTGCAGGCAGCACACACTCAAAAAGCTGCAGGCAAGTCTCAGGCTGGTTAGGTAACTAATGGTGCCGATGAACCATCACTCCTGAAGTGAAAAACTTGGAAACTACCTGCAAATTAAAGTCATGCTTAGTGAGTCCAGTGCACACAAATAGGCCAGCCTGGGTTGCCGTTCTGACAGCGGACGACAGATATGCAAAGCCCACTCTAGAAAACAATTATTCTATACTGTCTGTCTTCACTTTCACATTTAATGTAAACTTAAAGAATTAAAGGGAGGGAAAAATGATAAGAGTTCTGAAAGAGTTAGCAGGACCCATTATCAGAAAAGAAGAAAGCAGTACTGATTTAAATTTAACTGACAAGTACATCCCTTTTTCTTGAAGCAGTACATTTTTTAAGTATCACAGCTGAATTTAAAAGTAAATCAAATATAATGGGCAGTTCTGACCCACCATCAGAAATCTACTTTCTGGTTTGTCCTTTCATTTTAACAAAAGACTGCAAAAAAGGTTTGGTTTGCCAGAGCAGAAGTGGCCCAACTGCTGCAGAACACTGCAAGAAATAACTAATTCATTCATAACCGGTGAGTGGTTGGTGAAATTAATTACTTTCTTGCCATTCTTAACAATACACTTCTGAACTTTGGCAGATTTTCTTTGGCAGCAAAGTCATCCCCTGATAACGGCTTACTCGTCATCCATAGGTGCATTTGGACAGAGATTTTAGGAACGCAGTTCCTATAACTACCCGTCTGGAGTTTAGTTATCAGAACTACCTTCCCCATCAGATTGTGTTCACACATGAAGAAGGACCTTGATAGGAACCATGTTTGACGCAATCATCTGCAACAGAGACAAATTTATGCCCCAGTAGATCTGATACGAAACTGAGGTTGGCAGCCACAGATTCTACTGCCACACTTTGCAGCTGAATTTGGGTCATTAAATTAGTATAAAATTGCTTTTGGACATTTCAAATCGTCCAAGATTCGGGACGTATTGCATTGTGATTGATTTAATAATGAGTTGGTACACTCCAATTGTAATAGTTCTTGTTGAAATTATGATCTTGGTAAACAGTTTAACAGGTAAACAGCTGTGGGACTCTTGAAATATGGTGGGGCTGGAAGAAGCGGAGCCCACGCAAGGGGCGGGGCTTGCCAGTTCTACCAATCACCAAACACCTACGTATTTCAGTTCCTACGGAACCCCTTAAAGACCCTGCCTCGGAGTAGGAACTAAAAAGTTTATAGGAACTGGGGGCCGAGGTCCCTAGTTCCTATTTGTCCAAATGCGCAAAAAAAAAACCGGCCTGGTTCCCAAAAAGGTTCTAGGACCTCCAAAAGGTTCCTACAGTCTTAAAGTGCGTCATCTTGCATCCTGTCTCTGTGTGAAGCTCTCTCCAGTCAGAAAAATGTCTTGTCTTGATGTTGATTCTTGTCTCATTTCCTTCTTCATCCGTTTCATTTGCTTCCCTCTTTCCTCCAATAATGTCCTCTTGCATATAACTTAGTTCAACTTGGGCTTGTTAGCTAAATTACACATTTGTGGCTCCTGATGTGAGTGACCTGCAGCATGCAATTCTTTGCTCTTTTTCTTTTACTGCACTCTGCCAAACTTAACTGTTGTTAACCGGTGTGTTAGCACGTGATGGTGCAGGTGTGACCTGTTGGGCGGCCTGTCAGTCAGCATTTCCTCACAGCAAAGCTAAAGGACTTTTGCTGAGGTAGATAAGATTGGTGGATAAAATGGGTCTCACATGTATTAATCAACCAATCGCCGATCCCTTAAAGTTAAGGACCCAGCCAGCACACCCATGTGGGGCCCATAAGGGTTCAATTTTGGCTACATATGAGGGACCCAAGTGGGTTTGTCCACGGTTTCCATGGTGGCCCCACCTGTGTTTGCCCATATAGCTTGTAAGTATTTGAATGGGCTTTAACTGGGCAAATGTGCAAACACAGGTGGGGAACGTGGGATAACGCAACCGATCAATCTGCCAGTCAATCGATCAGTGCACCCCCAAATCCTGCTCAAATAAAATCTCATGAGATGTCCTTCATCTAAACCAGCGGTGGGGATTCCTGTTCCTCAGGGGCCGATGTCCCTTCAGGTTTTTCATTTCTACCCATTCCAGCACACCTGATCCAAATCAAATGGATCTAAAAGCCATTCAAGTTCTGCACAGAGACTGATTGATTTTAATCGGGCGTGCAGGTGCAAGGACAGATGGAAGACCTGCATGATGAGGGCCAAGGATCCCCACCCCTGATCTAAACCCTGAAATATCGCAGTGGTTACACTGAAATAACAATTCATAGTATAGTAGGGTTTTCTATAGAGAACAAGTTACTTTTCAGGTTTTTCCTATCAGCCATTTCATCGCTCTGCATCAGGAATTTCCAGCCACTAATTCTGCAACTATCAGTGAAGGGTGAGCAGTCTAAAAGAATCTGAAAGAGTATTTGTAAGTTTTATGTGTTGGACTTCTTCTGCAATATTAAAAAAATTAGTAAACGTCTGCACATCTTTTGTGACAAACTCCTGCATGAATAGATTTACTGAAATAAATCTATTAATATTGTTTGAAACTATTTCCCAGTTCCAATTCCTATTTTCATCCCTGCCCCTAGCCGTTCCACTTGGCCTTGAATTATTCCACTAGTAAATGGGAAAACCCTTTAAAATCCTCATGCGTCACCAACAGTTGTCCGTGGTGCAGTAAACTGACATCACGGTTGTTTCCAGAAGAGTTGGCAATTCCGTCTGCAGCAGCAATAGGGGATTATCACGCTTACCGGAGGTTCACGGATTTTGGCACTTCCTCTTCCGGGCCATGTTAACGACAGCCGTTCCTGCTCTGTTATACTGTTTAAATCGTATAAACTCCAAACATACTCAAGTTTTCATTCTAGACTGAAATGATACTAAGGAAGAAGTGGATCAAAGCGATCGATTTGCCGCGGTGAAGGGCCGAACTTTATAATAAAACACACGTTTGTTTGTCGCCGGTGGGGCACAACACCGGCACTTCACAGCATGCTAGCATTAGCCAGCTAGCGTTTGCTGACGTGCTTAACATTGTGCGTCTTAAAACAGACAAACATCTGAAAATCGGGTCTGTACCCCCCCCGTTTCCAGTGGAACAACTGGGGACTGCCAAGAAAGGAGACGCTTTCAGATGCTTGTGTGTTTTCAGCCGCACAAAGTTAGGCACGTTATCGAGCTGGCTAATGCTAACCTGCTAACAGTAGTCCGCCAGCTACTACTCTGTTAAACTTTGTTAATCGGATAAACGCCAATGCCAAGTTTTCATTCCAGACTGCCGCGGTGAAGGACCGAACTTTATAATAAAACGACACACGTTTGTTTGTAGCCGGCAGACTATACAGTCGTGTTGGCAGGCTAGCATTAGCCAGCTTGATGACGTGCCTAACTTTGTGCGGCTGAAAACACACAAGCATCTGAAAGCGTCTCCTTTTTTTTGGCAGTCCCCAGTTGATCCACTGGAAACGGGAGGGTACAGACCCAGTTTTCAGACGCTTGTATGTTTTCACAAGCGAAAAGTTGGTAACGTCAGCTAACGTGAGCTTGCTAATGCTAGCTGTGGTGTAGTCTGCATCATTGAAGTGCCGACTACAGACATACGTGCAACCTTGTTTTATTTTAAGTTTTGGTCCTTCACTCCGACAAATCGCTTTCATCCACTTCTTCCTTTGTGTCTTTTCAGTCGGGAATCCATGAAAACTTAGGTACGGCTGGCGTTGTTTACTAGATGTACACAATGGAACAAAGCAGCAACACTGAGCCATTCCTGGCCCGGAAGAGGAAGCTTCAGATGTTTCAACTTCCGGAAACCGGAACGCGGAAGCGTGATAATCCCCTATAATCTCCCTATCCTGGGCGATTGAGTAATTTTTTTGACTTTGTGCCAAAAAACATAAAACTGAAAGGAGAAGAAGACTCCTTCTACTCAAGCTTAACGTTAAAGACACACAACGGAACTTTCAGCAGTTTTCTCAGTGACCGCCCTATCTACGGCTAAACTAGCATCCATCTTGCATCACCTGTACTGTGATTCCCTCCAACCAGTAAAAGACAGTCTCAGTCGTGTCACGGATGGGAAACTTTTATACTGCTGTTTCTGAGCCTCGGGACGCCTCTGGGCAGTGACGGCTTGAAAATGTGCAAAATGAATGTTGGTGTACCATCAAAACAAGTCAGACACGCTTATTTTTAAGGTCTAAAAAGTACATTGTGTGTCTTTACGTTATGTTACAGGCATGAGCAGATTCACTAATGTTACGAAGCTTGCTTTTTTTTCATATTTGTAAAAAACTGTAATACATTAAACCGACCTTAAAATAGCAATTTTCATTTTTTATTTATGAAAAAATATTCATATTTGTGTTTCTCTGGCTGCTGCTGATTTTCTCAGCATTTTGTCCGTATTTCCCATGAAATTGTTTGTAATCATATCACTCGTTTTCTAGTGCGCCCCTGGAAAATCTAAGTTTCGAGGGCCAGGTAGCCCTTCCACTCGGTCTAAACCAGAACCACTACACCTTCACATGAATGCACAAAACAAAGGGTTAGTACCAAGGGGGAACTGGAATTGACCCCATGTCTTTGAACTAAAATTGGGTTTTGTTTCGACTGTAGTCAGGCTAATGAAACTGTGACAGTGTGGTGTCTTGTCACTATGCCTCCGATTGATCATGCACCCTGGCTTTTTGGCCACAGGGATATCCCTGTGGCCAAGGGGGAAATCCCACCTGGGGCCCTCGTTGTATACCTTGCCACAAAAGTATCAACAGTAATTGCGTCACCATTACGCAAAGTGACCCTTAATGTTACTTTTCTTATCTTTGAGTTCATTGGTCTGGGTCAGTGTAAACTCTTTACACTGAATCCATCTGTGCATTGCTACATTTACGCAAAAGCCCTCAGCTGTGTTTCCAGTGTTTTCCTCCCACATGAATGCACCAATGGAAGATGCTGACTGCTGCATGTTTGCTTCCCTTAAAGGAGTTACTGCGGCCTCTCATCCAGATGCAGAGTTCATAGCATCACCTGATCTTTAACACACAAGTCGGTGTACACATGCCATGTTGCTGTTGACACGTTAGCATACGCAGGTATGAAATGCAGAACAATGCAATGCCAACATGCTGGAAAGACCTAAAATACACTTTTCCATCATGTTAATGGACTTTTTTTTTCCTTTTCAAACTGAGAAACACTAAAAAATCATTAAATATGAATAAGCAGTCAAAAAGTTAAATGCTTTGCAGTCCATGTCAGGCACCCTGTGGGGGACACTGATGGAAACACTGAGCTGTGATATAGAGCCAAGAATTCACTAAAGTACCTGCTGACTTGCCTACTGCAGTTTACTGCAGAGAAACGAACACCCACAACTAGTTTGTAAGTGTCTGTGACTACTAAACAAAACTGAAAAATGCACTCACTTGCCAAAAGAAATCAAATCTGGTCATGTTTTCGGCAAAAGATGAACTGTTACCAGCCTCAAACTTTATTTTTCAAGGAGGTTAATTAGTGTGCACAAAACCCCCAATTACAAAACAGTTTCACAGCCAAATGAGTAAAGTTCACAAAATCCTTATTTACCATTTAGAGGCAAAAATGTTCAGTTGTGTAAATCATTATATACAATTGTTCATCTATTATTTTAAGTGTGTGTATATCATGCTGTACAGTGTTTCGCCAACAAACGTCTGTAGCCGTGGTGGTACCAAGACAAATACATAGCCGACATTAATTGAATGAATTTGGGATTTTTGTTGGGGCTTTCAAAATTAAGGTGCTAATGTGGAGAGATTAATTAGTAAAATCAACATATTAATTTTCTAGAAAAAAAAAAGATATTGACTCATGCCATTAAAAAATCCAAAATTTTGCAGTATCTTATTTAAAGGGTAAGTTTGGAAATTTTGACAAACAGCCTTGTTTTGCAGTCAGTCAGGGTACTACTGTATTTATCTGGGAAGGCAGTTGACTCGCTTACATGAGAGTTTTAATTCCTCTTTAATTCCAAGTAAAAGTTAAATCCGCTTTAAGAAGACCATGTAAACCCGTAATTCCCAGTGAAAACAATAATTCTGTATAAAACTTAATTCCAAACTAAGTGGTTGGTTTTAATTAGGAATAAAATAATCCCCCTGTGATGTAAACCTTTCTTCCTGTCTGAGTAAATTCCTGTCGTTCTGAGCATGCTTCTTCCCTTGTCCTGTTGTAATGGCGCTTGTGGAAGCGCACGTGAAATAAGCTGGCGGAAACGAAGTAGTACAGTATGTTAATGTTGAGCTGCTGCTACAAAACTACAATAAAAAAACAGAGAAGATTATGTGGTTTTCATGTCGTAGTCTAAACGAAAAGGAGCAGGAACCGGCGTCAGTGTACTTCCGAGTCGGTGTAAACAGACGTGAATACGTCACGCCCGCTCCATGTCCAATCAGAACCCTTCCCAACCCCCGGATCTAAAGCGGAATTGGATAAAGGTGTTTTCCATGTAAACCTTCTGAATGATCATTTCCATGTAAACACAAAGGAGAATAATTTAAATCTGAATAATGAATTCCAAATGAAAAAACATCATGTAACCGGGGCCAATGAAAACAATCTTACCCACTCCAAAAGACGAACTAGACATTAAATGCGCTATAGAATATGTTTCTGCATTTCAGAAAGCAGACTGTTAGTGAGTTTTTGAATAAAGCACAAGACCAACCTGCTAGATTGTTCAGCAGACAGCAGGTATCATGTCACAAACACAAGTAAACGGAATGTTGTTGTCCGAACGTTGCTAACTGCTAGCAGAATGATATTAGCTTCCTGCTGTAAACATCAGACGAGTGTGCGCAACTTCCGGGTCGCAACATTACTTTCGCCAATCAATCACTCTCATTGATCAGTCTCCCCTGTTACCCGTTCTTACTACGGTAGTAAAAGTGATTGACGAGCCAGTAGACAAATGAAAAAGTTAAGGAATCCAGAGGTGATTGGAGGATGTTTTTTTAAGCGCCATTACTTTCACAGCTGATGTGCAATAATATTTATATATTCAAAGCAAGTCAGTCATGTCAGTCATTTTCTATACGCTTATCCAGTTCAGGGTCGCGGGGGTTGCTGGAGCCTATTCCAGTTATTATCAGGCGAGAGGCGGGGTACACCCTGGACAAGTCGCCAGTCTGTTGCAGGTCCAAGCTTTTATTTAAAGCTTTTAATTAATAATGGCGTATGGGGTGGTGCACCCATTTTTACTAAATATTGCAAAATTTATTGAAAGAAACATCTCCTACAACACCTTTAGGTTCACTGCAGTACAGTTAAAAAAATAAAAATAAAATAACAGTGCCACCAAGACACCACACTGCAGACATGTTTCTGATACACAGCAGGTATTTGTACTGCCAACAATCTAATTTTTCCCAGAATTCTTTGAAGCTACAGTGTGTCTATCTGCATCTAATATTGCAGGATAGCACAAGGTGTTGGAGACATCGCGCGCAGGTGCGACGCTAGATTTCCCACTCAGGATGGGCCTGCTCAGACTGGGATGGGCCCAGTAAGAACTTCCACCACTGCCGCATGACCTCTTCTACCCATAGGGCTTTGACTCCAAACTTTGTTATTCGAATATAATTAGAACATTTAAAAAAAATAAACGAAGTTCGAACTAATATTTATATTCGAACCTGTTATGGGTATTACTTTTTATCAATGTGTTAGAATGTAAACGTTTTCAACAGGCTTTCTAGAGAAGTTCCGGTTCAGAAAGTAAGAGCATCCAGCTCTGAGCAGGCTGATGTAACAGCAGTACAATGAAATAAAGCATCTTACAAGTTTCAGCGGCATGAAGAGACGACCTCGTCAGCTAAATAATATAATCCTACAATCAGTTTTCACGCATTTTTCTCGGATGACCAACTACGAAGATGGATTGTGAACATCAGGTCACATCGTGTCTGAGCTCCACACTTTACAGTCCAGGATGTCAGAGAGACGAGTGAAGGAGGAGGAAGGAGCTGAAAGCCGGCGCTGTTCTGGTTTTAGTTCATTATAACAACTATTCTCTTGGTGAGAGAAGACTGTGTTTGGGAACGTACAGCTGGACCAGAGAAGATGGAAACTGGAGAAGACGTTCGTGCTCGTGTCTCAGAAAATGAGAAAGATAAGTAGCAGCCTAGTGGCTTATTAGCAAATCAAGCTAGTGCTAACATAAGAAAATAATATAAGTAGCAACGATTTATTTCAAAGAACAGTACAAATAGATTTCTGTGTTAAAAATGTGAGCTTAATATTCATTCTTACTACACGGTGTTATAATCAGACAGACACATTAATCTATTTGTGTCACTGTCTTCTGATGATGCTGCCTCCGAGCTACCGCTGTTAGCTAAACACTTACCGTGAATAAAGTTGGTTTTACAGCTTTAATCACTTCACCTGCTTACTGGCAGACGTCGCTGTGTGTTTCTGATAAATCCGGTGGACATCGTCCAAAATGATGTGCGGCAGGTCAAAAAAAAAAAAAAACGTGTAAAATGCCGTTTTGTCCGGATGTAATGTGACAGTTCTGAACTGGAAGTGATCGTTGGGTATCTCTCCCATCTGCTGAAGCTGATAATCGTGACTGACGGAGCATTAACTGTGTAACAGCATCTTCTGTTATGTTCTGCTCATTACATCTTCTCTATCACACTGAATTATGTTGTTTGCTCATTAATAATCTTAACTCACCCAAATACTTTGAAAAACCTTTCGTGTACGTAGTACATTAATGTTGATAGAGCTACACTGCCCTCTGGTGGCCACAACATGTACAACTCTTAAGTTGATGCCAATACAAATTTAATGGTTAAATTATAATTAATAAATGTTCAGAGTATATTCGAACTTTATTATGAAAAAAACTAACGAACTTCGAATTGGATTTCTGAGCAAAAGTCAAAGCCCTAATATACAATGTGTCTGCTTCTACACTTTTATTTTTCACATGTAGTTCATGCAGCTCCAGTTAATTTTAAGGGAATGACATATACAATTGAGTCATAGTGCCAGAAGGAAAAAGGGAAGACACAAGGTATCATGGGAAATATTCAAATGAATTTGCCCCAATACCTTCAATAACAACCATTCATGTGTTCCAGTGCTGTGGTTAAACCATTCATGAGAATTTTACCGTTGAATTACTTTATTGTGAGACAAATTTACACTGATGTGATGCTTTTCAAGTTCTTATTAGCAATATTTTGTGCGACATCAAACTGATCATTGGGGAAGTGTAGCAACCTGTCCTCCAAAGTCATACGTACTACACGGTCGTTTTTGCATTCACGAAAATACGCTCTCTGTCAGCGTATTTCCCACACTCCCTGTCACCCCTGGCGGTGGCGGGACGAGAAATGACGGCGAGTCTGACTAAAGAGAAGGAAGCCGACTGAAGAAAGATATTTAACAACCGGTTAAAACACTTGCGGCAGTGTTTAGCTCAACTAGTAGGGAAGCTGTGGAAGATGGAGCAGAGTGCAGACGAGTCACAGCTGCATCTCTCCTGCCTTTTACTGCAGTTACTGAGCTGCGCATCACATCCGTGCTCCTATGGGTCAATTCTGCCAAATTCAGTCTGGATAACATTTCCTTGTCTGATTGTTTAGTTTTTTTCTGAATGAAACGGCTCTTGCGTGTTTTCTCTCTATCTATCTATTTATTTTGATCTAAAGTGGTGAAAGTGAAGCGCTTTCACTGCCGTGTCTGCAAGTATGACAGTTGCAATCGCGTAATGTTGTTTCCCAAGCGTTATAAGTTAACAGCCCACTAATTAGGAGCAGGTACAGAAACTACATGACCATCTCACTTGGAGGTTTTTCTAGGTTTTCTGCCGTTGCAACTACAACCTAGACACACGTGATGTCGCTGTTCTGTCCGTGTTCCATATTTAACCTTTGTTAAAAATAAAATATCTTCACTTAAAATTGTGGATTTGATTCGGACTGACATCTTTTTGTGCATTGTGGGTGCTGCCATGGTTGCCACGGTGACAGCTGGTAGTCACGTGGTTTGTGGCACCAAAAAGTAGTCAGCTTCGTGTCCGAATCACAGGCAGAATGAGTGCACTACATAGTGCGCTATGTAGTGAATGAGGGGTTAGGGAGTAGGGAGCACAGCCGAGGATGTCCCATTTCAGCAGACTACCATTTCACAAAGCTACTTCCCAGTGCAAGGACTACATAGGACTCTTCGTAGCATACGCAGTCCGCGCACTTCACAGTGTGCAGACTGCAACACAAGACAGTTTGTGGCTCCATGTGGTGGACAGGGGCGCCCGCAGAAATTTTTTCTAGAGGTGGCCAGAGAAAATAGCAGGGTGGCCAAGGGTTATTAAAGGATAAGTTTTGTTTCTTCCAACCTGGACTTTATTCCTGGAATTTATACAGAGTAGCTTACGTGCATTTACTAATCAGTAACATTTCTGAGTCACTCTGACTCCTTTGAACACTATTTATATTAGTCGGGGATCCGTATATATCCATGTAATGGCAGTGAAGGGGGCAGAATGAATGGGCCTCTGGCATTATCTGCAGCAAACTTCCTTAATTTCAACAATACACTGTAAAAACTCAAATCTTACCAAGTATATTTTTCTAATTTCTGCTCAAAATATCTCATCGCACTCAAAATAAGACAAAGAGAAACGTTTCAGTGAGATATAGGAACTTGTTTTAAGAAAAATGCATCTTATTTCAAGAAAGAAAAGAAAGAAAATTTCACTTGTTCCATTGGCAGAATTTTTTTTTTCATTGGCTTATTACAAGCAAAATAAAATCTTGTGGTTTTTTTTTTTATTTTTTATTTTTTTACTTATTTTAAGAGTGGTCGGGACTTTTTTTTTTTTACTTGTAATAAGCAGTTCAGTGTGTGTGTCGCAAACAAATGACTTCACAAAACTTCACTATGAAGTCAATTGTAACATGAACAAACTAAATGGGGGTAGTGTGGTGTCAACCCAATGAGGGTAAGTAGGTGTTGATGTGAAAGGGGCATTAGGAACTGGTTGGGGCAGTTCTGGGTGGCACCTCCCTGGATGAATTTGCATAAGAAAGGCTGAGTTGATTAGGCGTAACAGACCTGTGGGGGACTACAGCAAAACACCAATGGCAGAAAGTGGTAGGTCTAGTGTAATATTTTTATTCATTTTATTTTTATTAGCCTATAAACATTTTGACAAATATAAGCAAAGCCTGCTGCACCATATTAATAGTACATAGAAAATTGATATAAATGAAAAAATCTCAATTTTGCAGGGGTGGCCACTTTTTTGTTCAGGGGGGCACTGGCCACCCCTGGCCACCCTTGGGGCGTCCCTAGTGGTGGATGAAGTTGATAATACTCATTAAAGGTTTCATGTTAGGAGCTTTTGGCTGAATATGTGTCAATTTTACTTCGCCCTTCAGGACGTTTTCCAAGATACAGGCAGAAAAAAATGAGGAATGTAATTTTTAGGGTTTTAAGGGTGATTTGTCTGACTTTTTTCCAGAAGGTCTTCAAATTAGGCCAAGATTAAGAGACATGGAAATAATCTGCAGAGACAATCCCACATTCCCTCCAGCAGGAAAACTGTGAACCACTTAATCTTGATTTCTGTTTTAGAGTAATAGAAAAAATCTAATTAAATTCTGTAACTTAGTGATGGTGAGTAAATGGGGGGGGGGGGGGGGGGGGGGGGGGTATCAGGGTGTGACTGAATCGTTTTATACTTTAAAGCACTTTCTGCTGCTCCATGTATAAGAAATGTTCTATAAATAAAATTGGATTTCCTAAACTTTCTCTGAAATCACATCAGCTTGGTTTTCCACTGCTTTCGAAAATGCTCTGTTGAAAATGTATAACCAGTATGCCAGTAACACCTTTTGCACTTTTAGAGACACAAGCTTTCACAAACGTTTGTGATATTCCTGGTTGACCTTCTCTTCCCACATAAAAAAGCTTTGGACCTGAAACTGATCTTGTTTTAAGCTGTAAAAAGAGCTTTTTTTGCACATTAACAATCATGAAATTGCAATCAGCTCATCAGTCCTTAAATTTGGATTAAAAGAAAAAGACACTAGAAAGGCTATGAAAATTTAATGAGTCAATCTCTTCATTAAATAATCTTAAAACCAGCTTTTTTTTTTTTTTGTCCTTTGTCTTCTCCTCTTCAGCCCCGTTTTCACCAGGAGGTCCGGATCCGGATGGGGCGGTTCGGTAGGGTAAGGTTCAGAGAATCCTGATCTCTATCATGTTTCCACAGCCAACCGTACCTTTACCCCCGGGTTCCCCAGTTGGGTCCCACAAAAGCCGCTTTCAGACCTGCATTGCGGAACATGAGCGGTAAAGTCCATCCGCTCTTTCACCGGACTCGTCTTTTCAAACATGCCGCTTCCTCACGGACTTATCACATCCCAGGTGCTTTCAGACATCATGAAATGTTGCGGATAAATCAGCACAGTCACGCTTTCCCTTCAACTCTGTCCAGAACATTTACTTGTTTGTTCAGCCAAATTCCACTATTATGACCTGAAGGCCAGCCGGCACATGTCCGCTACATCTCGGAGGCAAAAGACCGGAACGCATGTCTGAATGCAGGCATGATAAAGGACAAAGTCCACAATATTACTGCGCTAGTCTGAAAGGGGCTGAACTTTTCAACGTGTTCCTGCTCAAACACACCTGACTCAAATTAAATGGATCCAACAGTCCATGATATTCAGGACAATAACCCAATAATTTGAGTCGGGGGTGTTTGTGCAGGAACACATTGAGAACTGGTGTAGGTACCGGATGTGCTCGGCTTTCCAGATCGGCTCAGGGGCGTGCAGCTGCTGATGACATATTCATTCTACGGCAAATCCACTTGGACAAACTACCCCTTTTGACAACATCGACGGTAGTCACCTATTATAAAACAAGTTACGTATACATGCATTCAGAGTTACCCCGTTCTTGAGGCTTTTCAAAATAGATTATATTTATCAAACAAGTTACAAGATTAATCCATTTAAGTGCATTAAAACATTGCACAGTGTAGTTTTCTCAATGTTTACTGCTGCAAGTCATATCATTTCTGTATCTTATCTCCATTATGATCTTATCATTAGTGTTTAGATTCAGATATTCTGTATTGGCTTAATAATAAAACTATATAATTTTTAAAAAATCCCTGCTTTCATACCTGATGGCTTATAATATGCCATTTATAGTACTCATATTTCATCATAGGTTTATAATTGAAAATAGCCAAGCAGCCGCGAGCCGAGCCGATCTGGCCGCCTCGAACTGCCCGAACTGAGCCAACCAGGCTGCCCGAACCGGGCCGATCTGACCGCCAGAGCCGAGCAGAACTGGCCGCCCTAAACCGAGCAGAAATGGCAAGATCAGCTCGGTTCGAGCGGCCAGACCATCTCGGTTTGGGGCAGCCAGTTCTGCTCATACAGCATCCCATTTTGGGGGTAGTTGAGTTTGTAACAGGAAACACGCAATTTGAAAAGTAAAATATGAAACCTTACTAAAAAAGATCAGATCGGTTTGGGCAGCCTGATTGGCTCGGTTTGCTGTAGGATGATTACGTCATCAGCAGCCGCAGGCCCCCCGAGCCGATCTGGAAAGCCGAGCACATCTGGTACCTACACCAGCAGCACTGCTGCCCTTGTGGGACTGAACTGGGGGAACCCTGCTTCACGGCAGGTGTCGTAATAGCCAAATAGCGATGGCTGCATCAGCTATGATAGGGGTGGGAAACTCTGGTATTCAAGGGCTGGCAGGTATTAGGAGTTTCCTTGCTGAAGCACACCTGACTCAGATCAATGGGTAATTAGCAGACTTGCAGCTGGAGCCGAAGAAATGGAGACGAAGCAGCGACAAAACTGAGAATGCAGCGATGAAATGGCAAAGAAAAGGAGGCGAAGCAGCGATGAAACCGAAAAAGTGGGGATGAAGTAGCGAAGAAATGTCGGAAAAATGGAGGTGAAGCAGCAACGAAACCGAGAGAGCGGCGATGAAGTTGCGAAGAAATGGAGACGAAGCAGCGATGAAACCAAGACGAAGTGGCAACGAAGCAGAGAAAGTGGCGAGAAAGTGGCGATTAAGCGGCGAAGAAGCAGAGGGAGGAAAAATCGTTTTCCAGGACATCTTACTCTTTTTCTCATTTTCCATGCGTTTTCCATGACTGGAAAAATGTTAATTTTCCAGGTTTTCCAGGACGCCTGGGAACCCTGAGTGATGACTCATTCCACCAATGAGTGACCTGTTGCGTGTCTGCCTTTTTGGATTGGATTGGAAAAATTTGTACCCTGACGAAAGAGTCCCAAAAATGTAGGGCAGGTGAGGATATAGAGTACCCTTCCCAGCCTTTTTCTACAGAAATACAGAAAAAAAAGCCAAAGATGAAACATAAGAAAATGCCGTACATAATCATGTGTCATCTCAAGGGTTTTTATTCTATTTCCTGATGCTAAACAACACAAAGCACATTTACCAACTTGAAGCAAAAGTTAAATGACATCTGGGGCTCAGGAGGTTTGCTGTGATATGAAAATGGGAAGTCAAATACTTGACATGTCATTTCCTTCCACCAGTCTTTCTGTCTTTTCCTCACCATTGACTTAAGTTATCGTCTCCCCATCGTCTCGTTTTCCCCCCTCTCCCTACTCTTCTCTGCTTCTGGTTCTCTGTAGGCTGCAGAGTCCCAGCGAGGAGCAGCTGAGGACAGATCAGTTCAGCAGGACATGTTTTAGCCTCAGGCCAGAGTAATGATGGAAACCAGACCAGATGTCTCAATGCCTGCAGCACTCAGCCTCTGTTCCGTCTCACTTCCTGACAACATAAAAGTCATCGGGGGTCCCAGAGCAGTCTCTTCAGACAGCCAAATCTATTAGGGTTCCACTGAAGACAGTTAAATGTTCCCAATCAGATGGTGGAGCTCTACCTCTGCATCGCCGTGCCGGTAAAATGGGATGAAAAGGTAACCAGTATGTTACTGGCCTGGCCATCACTACCCTCCCCCTGCTAAAATCTGAACTTTCACATCTGACTGGATGCCAAATTAGGGCAAAATAATTCTCATTTTCCTTCATATTATTTCCCCGAGATTGACAAACCATAAAATGTCATATTAAATCTCTATAAATTGGCTTTTTCCATGAGCCAGATACTGGTGCATTGTAGAATAAAACATAATGGGTGAATGCAGTTGTGTCAAAAAGTGTTTGCCCCCTTCCTGATTTATTTTCTTGCATGTTTGCCACACTTAAATATTTTAGATCATAAAACAAATTCAAATGGGAGACAATGATAGCACAAGTAAACACAAAATGCAGTTTTTGAATGAAGATATTTAGCATTATGGGGGGATCCAAACCTTCATGGCCCTGTGTGAAAAAGTGACTGTTAAAACATAAATTAACTGTGATTTATCACATCTCTGGAAACCTGAGTTGAATTTCTCTAGCTACAACCGGGCTGGATTACTGCACCTGTTCTTAATCAAGAAATCACTTAAATAGGACCTGCCTGACAAAGTGAAGTAGATCCTTAAAAGCTAGACATCATGTTGTGATCCAAAGAAATTCAGGAACAAATGAGAAACAAAGTAACTGGGATCTATTAGTCTGGAAAAGGTTCCAAAGCCATTTCTAAAACTTTGGGACTCCAGAGAACCACAGTGAGAACCATTATCCACAAATGGTGAAAACATGAAACAGTGGTGAACCTTCCCAGGAGGGGCCGGCCGACCAAAATGACCCCAAGAGCACAGCGACGACTCATCCAAGAGGTCACAAAAGACCCCAGAACAACATCCAAGAACTGCAGGCCTCACTTGCCTCAATTAAGGTCAGTGTTCATGACTCCCCCATCAGAAAGAGACTGGGGGGGGCAAAATGGCCTGCATGGCAGAGTTCCAAGACCAAAACCACTGCTGAGTAAAAAGAACATAAAGACTCGTCTCAGTTTTGCCAGAAAGCATCTTGATGATCCCCAAGACTTTTGGGAAAATACTCTGTGGACTGACGAGACAAAAGTGGAACTTTCTGGAAGGTGTAGGTCCCATTACATCTGGCGTAAAAGTAACACGGCATTTCAGAAAAGGAACATCATACCAACAGTAAAATATGGTGGTAGTGTGATGGTCTGGGGCTGTTTTGCTGCTTCAGGACCTGGAAGACTTGCTGTGGTAAATGGAACCATGAATTCTGCTTCTACCAAAAAATCCTGAAGGAGAACGTCCGGCCATCTGTTGGTGACCTCAAGCTGAAGCGCACTTGGGTTCTATCTTCAGAATTATTCATACCCTCCAATTAAAGACAATGCTAAACTGACAATAGTAATTCAAATAACAAGAAACTAAAGATACTAATAATAAAAATTTACAAAATTATTATTTAGTGTAAATACAATATTGCTATTGAATTGTGGTTGAAATTAATAATACAAAAATGAATAAAACTGTCCTAGACCAGAGCACCTTTCCCATGAACAGTGGACCAACATACCAGTCAACAAGTATAGACATCTGATTGGATGTTACAGAAAACACTGGATTGCATTGAATGTCTCAAAATGTTTAACAAAATTTTAGCTTCGGAGCCCCATCATGCTTGTTTACTTGTTTTAATTTTTGTGCGTTTGTTTCTAATATTCGTTTTGAACCGCAATTCAAAATCAACCCCGTGATTTTCATAGAATTTCTATCGTTACTTTTTTCAATTTCAACCTATTTCACTGGCAGCTGATTTTTTTTCCGTCTTTAATCGTAGGTTATGAATAATTTTGAGGACAACTGTACAACTAGACTGGATGGGGAACTGTCATCAGCGCTGGTAGCAGCAAACAAACCAGCGGCAGAGCACAGAGATGAGAAGGAATTAGTAAAAAGATAAAATAAAATAGCTTTGGGCAAGCAGACATTACCTTCCCCACTACCCCTCATGTCAATCCCAGTGTGCCAACAGAGGTGGACCACTGTGGGCCCAGCAAGGCCGCTAAACCAGCGCCCTGGGCGCCACAGCATGGCTGCTCACTGCTTTCTAGGAAATCTAGAGATGGTAAAATGCCAGTAAAGATGATAAATTACAAAAAAAAAGAGAGAAGAAGAATATGAATGCTGCCTGAATTTGGAGTACACAAAGAAAAAAAGAAAAAACAAAGTTCTCAAACTACAAATCCAAAACACAGTCGTCCTCAAAATTATTCATACCCTTCCATTAAAGAAAAGACTAAATTCAAAATAGTAATTAACATAACAAACTAATAATAAAAATTTACAAAAATATCCTGTGAAAGAAAATATTGCTTTTGAATTTTAACTGAAAGTAATAATAATAATATTAATAAAAACGTCACAGAAAGCACCTGATTGCAGTGATTGCCTCAGTGTTGCCCAATATTTTAGCTTCGGAGCCCCATCATGCTTCACTTATTTTATTATTTGTGTCATTAATATTTCTTTTTAACCACAATTCAAAATCAATGTCATAATTTTTTAGAAGATTTGTTATTTATGGGCTGCATGGTGGCGTGGTGGTTAGCACTGCAGCCTCACAATAAGAAGGTTGCTAGTTCAGTTCCCAGCTAGGGAGGGGTTTTGAACAATTCCAACAGTGGCCTTCCTGTGTGGAGTTTACATGTTCTCCCCATGTATGCGTGTGGTTCTCCCCAGATACTTCAGCTTCCTCCAAAGACATGATGTAAGGTTAATTGGTCACTCTAAATTGTCCCTAGGTGTGAATGGTTGTCTGTCTCTCTGTGTTGGCCCTGCAACAGACTGGTGACCTGTCCAGGTGAACCTGCCTCTCACCTGATAATAGATGGGATGGGCTCCTGCGACCCTGAACTGGATAAGAGGTAAACAGAATGACTGTTATTTATTAATATTTTTGTCAATTTTATATTATTTTTCTGCCAGCTGACTTTTTTTTCCCCACTGGACGGTATGAATAATTTTGAGGACGACTGTAATTTGTACCCATACATAATAGCAAAGTTTACAGACTTGTAAAAACTTGTCAGACGTTGAACTCAATCATATTCCAGAAGATCATTTTGTTCTTTAAGTAAGAATACACTCTTAGAATATAGATAAACCATGACCAAGTATTTTCCTTCAGCTGGTCTGATGATGTTGGTACATTTTCATCAGTGCAGTGAGCCACCTGTGTTTTCTGCAGTGGTGGGGAACCATGGTCCTCGAGGGTTGCTGTCCCTTCAGGTTTCCACGTGTCCCCACTCCAGCACACCTGATTCAGATCAAATGGATCTAACAGCCTCTAAAGTTGTGCAGAGGGACTCATTGATCTGAATCAGGTGTAAGAGCAGGGACACCTGGAAGACCTGCAGGATGAAGGCCGAGGTTCCCACCCTGCTTTACTGTGTGCTTGTTACCAGAGAGAAACAATGGCTGGAGGACACAATCCTTTTTAGGTCAAAAAGGCTAAATCAATTTGCGAAAAGGACAACAGAGTTAATGATGTTGCCACGGCTGCTGCTTAAAGCTGCGCCGCTGAACTGTGGACAGATTTTCACGTTTGGTCGTTCCCTTACGACGAATAATTCAGCATCCGTCAGTGAAAGTCTGTCTGATGGTGACTCCTGTCTTGTCTTGATGTGGTGCCATAAATAAAACGCTGCTGTCATAAGATGCTCGGGGTTGGAGGGGAGGGGGGTGCAGCAGGGCAACGACTCCAGGAACGTGAGTAATGAATGTCAGTGTGCCATGAGAACATGTAAGACGAGTTTTAAGGTCAGAAAATGATGAGTTGCTTTAAAACTGAGTGAAATGTGATAACGTAAACTGCATAAGATCTCAGTGTCACCCTGAAGGCTGAGGAAAATAAAATGATGTGTAATAAAGTCATCTTAGATAGGAATGGAGACATGTCCTGTCTAGTAAAACTGTCTCCTTGTAGTGAAAGTATCTGAAATCCTGAGTGGCAAAATCCACCTTTACAGTGTTGATGACACGACTTTAACGTCAAGTAACTGCAATACAACACCACCAAGACCAAAGTAGTTCTGTGCAGTTAGAAGTTCATCAGACGTGTAGTCATGTAAATATCTGATGTTTAATAAGATCCCCAGCTCACTAGCCGTTCGCTGACATGACGTCAGCGGGATAAGCAGTTCCAGTCAGCTCATTGATTTACATGTATAATCAAAACCGTGGAAAACATGAAAGATGCTCCAGAACAGCCGGACTGAAACTGGTTTCTGGTGGATCAGCCACGATTAAATGACGAGGTTACCTGCAGCTGATAGTTAAGTAGTCTGCCGAAGAATAAACAGGGAACTGGTGTTATTGCCCCCTACAGTCAGATTTTCATGGGACATGGGTTTTGCTTTTATAACACCAGTTTTTGGTGCCCTTTTAGTAACAATGTATTGCGACCATTTTAAAATCAACATTCATACCAAAGCCCACCTGAGCCAGCAATGACCCCACCCAGACCAAGTCCTGCTGTGGACCGCTGGATGGACACAGCCAAGTGTGCTCAGCTGACTGGACAACAAAAAACTGTAGGACAGGGAAGTTCTCTGTATTTAAAAGTAACTTTTTGTTTCTCTATGTAATGCATCATTGGGCCTAATACCGAGAGTTAATGTTATTATCATCATTATTGTTTAAATGTGCTACTTAAGAAAATTCAGTGCTCCCTAAATGTTTTTCTGTGCTCCTAGATTTTTTTCATTTGGGAGCACTTGTGCTGCTAGTGAAAAAGTTAAG